>KZ308498.1:1412911-1488779 GCA_000376725.2 Ladona fulva
AATATATAAAGATAAGTTGGACGATTCCATTATGGCAGACTAAACAATAATTTGATGATACATGTAAGTGAACTGAATTATTGCAAACTATTTGATAACAGATTTATTAATGATTATCAGGATTAACAAATTAACAACTTTCAAAGGATTTTCAAATTTTCCTTTTCGGTCACACAATGAGACGCATATCGAAGAGCGGAAATTTTTTAAAAATTTCCGTCTAATTTTAGTTGCCAGTCGGATAAACGTTTAAACTCGGTAAACCTTATCCTTTCTTACTGGTTAGCTGCAGAGCGTGTATAGGTATTTACGTTTCACGGACAACAAATTTCAATGATATTCTACGATAATTTACCGCAAAAAGCTCATTCAATCCTTCCTAAAGGTGCAATCGTATTTTAACGTTGAAAGTCGGTATTCATGACCCCAATATTTGATATGAAGTTGTACCTCTCCCATAGATTGAGAGACTATCAATAAGGTTCAGGTTCTATGTTGCGCATCTTGATTTTTCGTCTCTTCTGTCGATTTTCTGAGATATTTTATGGTTAGCTGCCTACTGCCTGTATATTACTATATTCGAAACGAAAAAATTTCGAGAGTGTAATTTTTATCGAATGGGCACATCCAACGGCGTATATTCAGCATTCTTTTCTTTTCTGCCACATATTGCGGAGAATGTCAGTAAGTCATAAATCGCATAACCGATTTCTTTCCCGATATTAAAGATTTTTTTGCACACTGTACTTGGCAATATCCCGTTAGGAGCAAAGCATAACGCGGCACATCACAATGTTTTTATTTTATTAACTTAATAAATGCTGTGGATAATTTATGATACCCTCTGCAATTTCTCCACATTGTCAGCACTTAAGCCATCAAGAAGTGTACGCATTCAATCAACATGGGTAAAGAATAAATATTTCCCTCCATCCGATACATTCGTACGAAAATACACACAAGCATAAATACACGCTCTCTTAAGCGGGTCTCTCTGGATCTCTGATGGATTGCCTCCTGAGAAGCGGACCAGAGACAGAGCTCGAGAGAGATAAATGCGAGAAATCTGCGGATTATGACGTATCCGCAGGTGTTTAGGATTGCGCACGCAAGAAGTGCTTAGGTATGTACCGCGTTCGTCGAAAAAGTAATGGTGTATCAGCGTCCTTTTTAACCCGTGCGCTCTATTTTCCGTGCTATTCCCGAGGAAACGAGAGGAAGGGTTTCTCACGATGTTCTTCCTAGAGGTAGCAGTTTCGCGCTCTTTTATTGGAAACAGGTGGCTGCTGTGGAAAATGCCCCGGAGCACAAAATACGGCTCAGGTGCAGGAGGTGTGGGCAGTGGTAGAATGTAGAAATTCAGTTGGGCAATGCAGTCTGAATTTTTATTATCCTTAAAAAGGCACGAAACACGCCTTTCGAAAGAACTATTCAGCCTCCGATAAAAATAATGGCACGAACCTTATAATTTTTATTGAGAGGATCTAATGTTACGGGCACAACCTAATATCTCTAAGAGATAAGCACTGTAATCGATTTTCTATGTTAACTCAAGTTTCTTAGGCAGCGAGAGCTATGTTTTCCCGAGTTTAGTCGGTATTGTAAGCCTTTTTAGCAGAAAACACTACTTTTGTATTTATGTGAAAGCTCGTAGCTATTTGAAAGGTTTCTTGTTTCTCATATACACATCTACCGTTCATAATTATTGGTATGTAATTAAGAATATTACCTTTATTTATTTAAGAATTCGTGATTAGTTTCGGTAGCTGGTTCTTTGATCATTTTCTAGATAACATGCAACACTGCTATTAATGGGCGTTCGAAAAAGCAATTAATAGATTAGTGGTTACATTATTTCACTTCAGTCTCGCTTGTTGGTGAGTAGAATTTTTGTAGAACACATTTTTCTGAACTTCTCATTTTTAGCCTAGGAAAGATATGGGGAACCAGCACCCTTTCTGGGTCTTCAATGCATCCTTTTAGTCACTTTCTGAAGAGAATGTTCGTATGTTAAATAATTTTGTTTCGCAATCTTTCTAATATCGCCAAGTTATTGAAATAGAAATTTCAACGTTTTGAAATGGTTATTCCAACGTAATTCAACGTCAATAAATGGTAATACAATGGTATTGAAATGTTCCCCTTGAGTTCCCTCAGCGAATAACTTCGTTTTCTCAAGTACAGTTTCGATGCTCATAAATTTGAATGAAGGCAATATGGGACTTAATGGTGGTTTCAGATGCAGCTTTTCTTATGCGACCGAATGGAAAATTTGGTCATCCGATGGAAAAGGTTCCCACCTCTGGCTTAGCATATATCTTATGTATTTTAAAACGTATTCGTAAGAAATTTATGCTATAAAATAATTTTTATTAATTTTACTGTTACGTGAGCTTCAAAGGTGATTATACTGGTATCACACTATGATATTATATAGTATGTTATTGTTACTTGGATTCGGCTACCCTCTGACGTAATGGTGAAAGCGAAAACTAAAAAAATCTTTTATGAAGGATATTATGCTTGGAGTAAAGAGGAGTAGAACCACGTAGTCTTAAATCAAATTCTACGAATGTTTTCCTGAATGAACGAAGTCAATTTTGAACGTGATATCTTCAAATATATCGCGGCAAAATTCGAATTAATAATGAACGCTCTTTTGCAATAGGGTTTCCTGGAATTCATCATAAAAAGCCAGAAATGTTCGACCATTAATTCACTCATATACTTTCCCTACGTCAGTGAGATAATAATTTAATTTCTAAACTACCATAATGAAAAGTGCGCGATAAAAGACCGGCGTAGTAAGCACATATGCATTCCTCACAAACTCTCAGCGTCGGTATTACACAATCTCGCAGGTGAATCTTCTTCAGAAGCCTCATTGAGGCGACGCAAGCCAAGAAACGCGGTCAAAACAAAGGGAGACGAATTGACATCGCTCGCTTGGGGGATTTTAATAGTCGTGACCGGAGATAAAAAAACCTCCGCTTGAGATTCCAACGAGGAAGAGAATGAAGGACGCTTGATGTGTTTCGGAAGAGACGAGGGTTTGCTTTGCTTTGAAGAGCAAATAGTGAAGGAGCACGGAAACAGAAGACGGTCGCGCCGCGTCCCTGAGTCACGTACTTCCTGTGTGATGGACAGAAATGACTGTCAACCGCTCCCCTTATTCTTTTATTTTTCGCTCTTCTCCTGCTACATGTTCTCGCGGCCGAGGGTGGCGTTATCGAGATGAAGGAAATAAATCCTCGGAGTCGCATTCGGTAGATGTGTATCTCGGATACGTGTAATGATTCCTCAAATAGGTAGGGAAATAAAACCTAAAAATCTCGTAATGGTGCACGGACCGAAATGATCTCTCCTTGAAACCCTAACGCGATATCTCTATTCACAAACGATACATGCGCGGCCTTTTTTGGACTTCGTTGAAATTTCATGGATGAATGCTACAAATATGAAAGAAAAATTATCTCATTCGTATCAGAGCACGTTCGCTATGAACTAACCCGTACATATATCACTCATTTTCTAAAGCCTGACGTTGCCTTACGTCTGTCTCGGCGAGATTTCTGACTTGCTGCTTCTTGTAGAGATTTAATATCACAATAAATATGACTGGACCAACTTCGATTTTGTGAAAGTGTGCAAACAGAACCATACTCGACAAGTAAAACGACCTTTGTATTTTCACACATTTAAACGTGGACTGTGGCAAATGGAGAAGATTGGATGGATAGATTAAAATTCGGGATGAAAAAGGGCCGAGGAGGATTGGAGAAAAAAGAAGCATTCATAGAGAAAATACATAGAGGAAGACAAAATGGATTGGACATATTACAAGGAAGAATAGTGAACACACTGCTAATAGAAGGAAAGAAAGGAAGAGGAAGGAGGAGGCACGCAATGACGGATACGAAAGAAGGAAGGAAATATGTAGGGATGAAAAGAGAGGCTCAAGATAGAATACTGTGAAGAAAACGCAACTGTTCTTTCTGAGGACAAAAAAACCAAAGAAGAAGAAGCGTGATCCCACTTTCCCGGGATCGAACTTTCTGTTTCCCGAAAAAGTCATAACATAATCTGAATTCCAAATTCCAGAGAAGGTAAAAGTGGGACGTTGCCTTGAAATTTACAAGTTTGAGTTAATTTCATGTGCCTTTAAGACACTCTGTGAGCACTACTTCTCAGCGTCAGCACACGCACTCAGCGTCACTACTTTATAAAAATTTGCGTTAAAATGATTTATATCAAGGAAATCTTCATATCTTACATTGAATTACTTATCCGAGGTTTTTATACCAAACAGGGACGACAGAGAAATTGCGAGGGACAATCCATTAAAACCGGGACAATCAGAACGGGATTTATGGTAAGCCCATAAGTTTACCCCAATAGTTAATAACTATTTATACAGAAAAACACAGATTAAGTAATGATTAAAATTTACTAATAATATTTCCATACGTACGTAAAGCGGTAAAAATGGAATATTAAGCGTTGGTAGCAGATCTTACAGCAAATTACACGAATGCAAGAACTTCTATTAGGACACCTGAAATTTATCACACCAATCCTTTTCAGTAAAAACTACCATTTCTTCTCAGATAGGGTGAATATTAATTAATGAAAAAAAAGTCGGAATGAAGTAACCCTTTGCTTAAGGAAGAGTAACATTCACCCGGAAACGTGCCCTAGAGCGAGGCAAGGGGTAAATGGCCAATGGAGGGGTTTTTCTTCGAAGTTGAAGGACTCGTGAGGGAGTGTCGGGTCAATTTTAACATGCACAGGAGGAAAATGGCAAGGGAGAGAAGTGGAGCCAAAGTGATATGTTAAGAAGAGAGGGAGAATCTCGATCGCTTTTAGGATAGGCTCCACGAATAAATAGCAAAGCCTTTGAAAGACTGCTTTGAACTTACATTGAAGTTCCTTGGACTCCAGCGAGCACGATAGCTTCATTAGGCAAGAAGAAACATCCAAATCGTTTACTATTATATCCTGACTTGGAAACAGGGTTGTTCAACCTCAGAGACTAAGGGATGTATTTAAATTTCATTCAATAAGTGGATCAACAATTAACCCTTAAAGTTGTGCCACAATTATTTCGTATGAGTATTCGATATGCATCGTATTTTCAGGTAATAATTTTTAGGCAGCCTCTTTACGCCAACAATCTTATTAACGTAAACGAATACCTAGATAAGTCGTTAAATATATGCAAGGAACGTTAACAAGATATTCAGTGCGAAACAAATGTATAGATTTGCCTGGTTTTTGACAGGGACATTCCTTTAACAAACTGGGAAGTTCCACCTGCGTTTTGCGGGCCAGGTTTTAGATCGGGTTATAAGAAGATGATGGCTCAAATACCAGCCACGCTTTTTCACCTCCCGTTAATCCAAGGATATTTCAATCATAAGTCGATGAGACTAGGAATCACATTTTATTCATTAATTTAGAAATTAATTTACATGTGTATACATATAATTACTTGTTATCGTTGAATGTACTTACGAAATAGGTTTTACTAATATATTTCTTATAACTCACTTAAGTTAACTCAAACGGAAAAATAAATGACATATTACTCATTTGGCGTCGTGCCTGATTATTTATAGCATAATTCTCATTCATAACGAGTCGTTTCCTACGGGGGAAACATTTACCGTTGACTTCTAATTAGAATTTTCATCTCCCATCGAAATCATAAGTATGGAAGCTCGTAAACGTTTGATGGATGCAACGTACAACCTTCCGTTAAAAATTCCACTGATTACAGTATTAGATGAGAAATCGATAGATACTTAGCCTTGAAAGAGATTACTTCCCTCCCTTTTAATGAGCGCTCACTGAATCTTTACCTTCGGTGATATTTTCTCGATTCGCTAATGAAATACGAATCGGACGGAGTCTGCCAAGCAGAAGTCGTGGAAACAAAAAGATGGTATAAATACCACGCGCGTCTTCCAGAATGCAACTGCGACGTCTAAGATACCCTCGCATCCGAGCGCGGCAACTCATACGTACTGTAAACGCGTGTCCGCGACGTATGTGAGCATTTGACCACGCAAGCGATCATCGAGTCGTAAACTGAGACAAAAACATACGAGGCTGCCAAATGAGGTGACACTGACGTGATTGTACTGGTCAAAGGATACGTTTTTAAAGAAAGAGAGAGGGAGCGATGCCATCATAGGAAGAATGTCTTCAGTGAGTGACTGAGGAACAGAACATCACACTTAGCGTTTATCTGGAAAACTGGCTCCCGCGGATATAAATTCTGTTTTCTGACGAATGCTCGTCCTTGGTATTGACGTGCGACGGAAGGCCTAAAAAATGTCGACTTAACCTAGACTTGGAAGAAGGACACGCCGGCGATTGGAAATATCTCAAAGGCACGAGTATGCAAATGAGCTTAATGAGATGGCGCGAAATAATCGATGGCTTATGAGATTCGTGACTTCAAAGGCGCCTTATTTAATCACGATGGAAATTTTTTTTTCGAGACTTGGAGGCACCTTGCGCTGCCTTAATGGGGGAATATTGTCGTTGGAAGGTTAATCACGGAGAGCTTTGAACAGTTACTGGTTACTGAAGAGTTTTGCTCTGTGAAAAGTAAACGTTTTTTTTTCGCACGTGAGAGTGCAGGGGATGGTTGTTATGCGCTCGGCGCCACCTGGTGTCGGTTAACGTGCCACATCCGCATCTGTCACTGTTCAATGCACTTCGAAATAAAGAGCTCAGCCCATATGGTGCGCGCGTCGTTCTTGAAGCATTTCAATCAACTGGATTTGGTTGTAATTGTATTGAGATCTGCACTTGTACGTAGGTAGGAATTCGCTGGAAGAGATGTTTCGAATAGTGAGAGAATATCGTCAAATCTATTCAGAGTGGAAACATAAGCGATTACATGGTTAGCGAAGATAATTTGTTAAACCGTTCCTAAATCACCATTGCAGGCAAGTCTTTACGTCATTTTAAGAAAGACACCAATGCTCTTGACGCAACTCAAACACAATACTTCTGAATTCAATACTACTTCACAGCGAAGTTACGATATCTTTATTTGTAACTAAATCTTTTAAATTCTTACTTTGGCAAAGCTACCTCTGGAAAAATTACAGCAGGAATATCAACCGCAAATACCTGAAGCAAACACGAGCAAGTTGAAAACGGATTGGTAATGATTTGCACAAACACATCCAAACAAGTGAAAACTGAAAGAAGTAGAATTTTAAAACTGAAGGAAAATGGCTTTACGTCTGGGAAATGAAAGGCAAACAATATCAACAACGCGGAAGACACAGTTAGAAGATCACTTCTACGCGTTAATCCTCATTCTATATGTTTGGTGTCCAGGCGTTTCCAGCTTCTCTTCCACTTAGGAGCAACGGTAATCGCGTTTCGGAATCGAACGCTGCATCTAAAGCAAGAAGTTTGCACAGGCGGATACCCCCGCCCTCACGAACGTAAGACAGCAATTGAGCTACCTCCATCGTACTAGGCGAGCCGGACTAGAAAATACAATATTTCAGCCCCTTCTTCAAAATCGCGAAAGGTAGAAGAACCACGAGGGAAAGTTTTCCTAATGAACAGGATTTCCATGGTTAACGTTGAATTATTCTGAGAAGTGAAAAATCACCCTTAATTTTTCATTCTTTCTAGTTGCTATGACGGAATCATCTACGTATATTCAGAACAAAACACCATATCACTTATTACCGGGAAATGTACTCATAAAATATGCCTATAATAATAAGTAATGTTGAAGTTCTTCAGGAATAAGGTCTTGAAAGAAGGAGGACGTGGTCCTTCTTCTCAAGGAAACAATAACACTTTCTGTTACACATAATTCAGAATTAGATACAGAATTACGTATTAGATAGGCATAAAATTTGTAATAATTATTAATATTATACATCTAATTCTATTGTATTCATTGCTACGTATCTACTTGTTGAATCTTCGGCGTAAACACTATGACTAGGCTAAATGATTTTCACTTACTAAATAACACACTGCCCTATAGAGAGATTCCTTAACTAATTGCTTAATATTTACTTTCGTGTTCAAAGTTCAGTTCTCTGTTGAAAAAGAAATCTAAAGATTAATTTTCAATTATTCCGCTA
Source organism: Ladona fulva (assembly GCA_000376725.2). Classification (NCBI taxonomy): domain Eukaryota; kingdom Metazoa; phylum Arthropoda; class Insecta; order Odonata; family Libellulidae; genus Ladona; species Ladona fulva. The sequence goes on from KZ308498.1 coordinate 1,421,041, forward strand.
AGTCAGTCTCTTGGAGTGTTTCCCGAATCCCATTCTTCCAGTCAATCAATCAGTCAATCGATAATCCTTCATTTTAAACGAGAGAAAAGTGAAGCCAACTACGTCATCGGCCGTCAAGTAGTCTGCTTAACACTCGGAGTACGAACCTCACTGGCTTCACGTGGAGTACGGACCTGGGTCCCAGATGACACAGAATTTAAAGATCTATTTCTACTAACAATATTTACTACCCAAGTAAGAAATGACTGAATATTTATTGAATAAGGAGAATAATTTATACAGAAAATAGTGTGAGCTTTTTTAATATTCCAGAAATGAAATACTTAATTTTACATAAAAATAAATATGAATTTTTTAAGGATTAATTTTGAATAAAAAAAAATAATTTTGAGACTTTGAGAACAACTACAACGTATTACAATGGCATGCTGTGCGAGCTTTGTCTGGACCATAAACTGCTAGTCATAACAGCGATAAAAGTTACAGAGAGTAGAGTACGGAACTGGGTCCCAAAATACCCTCTGTGCTATACAGTATTTTCCTATAATAGTATCCTATATAGTAGTATAGCTATAGTATCTTCCTATAGCTTAAATTAAAGTATCCCTTTTTTTAGATTTTTACTTCCAAATATGATTCTCCAGGAATACGCGAAGTATCAATTACTTTTAAAAAATGTATTGAATTATTTTCGAAAATGCATTTCTCGGGTCTCCGGAGACTCGAGGTCCGTACGCCGAGTAAATGATCACTTGAAACTTTCTTTGTCTCACAACACTCTTTCGGAGATCGATTCCGTTGCTACACACATTTAACAGAAACCTAGATTTAAGGACGAATATACAAGTAACATGATGATCTATCATTTAACAATTTTTTATCATTCACAATACTTATCTCTATATTGTAGAGTATAGTATCGTATCAACATCTTATCTTTATTTTTTCTAAAGAAAATGGAAGTTCCGTAAATTTTTAAGAAATTTTAAAATAGTAGCTAGATTCTTCAACATTCGAACCCAAAAGTAATTTAAACGATAAAGATAACATTATATATTACAATTGGTGCATAATTTTGCAAGTTTTTTGTGAGATGCTGAGAATGGAACAAGGCAGTCTTCCCAACTTTTTCACTTCTATGGCACATTCATATCAACTCAAATCTCGTGGCAATGTAAATAAATCACAATGAACCAAACGTTTGTAAGTTCTAGAGTTAATGCGAATTGAAAAGGGAAAACCCAATTGCGGAGAAAAAAATATAAATATTATCCCAACAATCTCCTACTGAATGAAAAAATTGATTTCAAAATGCAGGGCGTATAAGGTGCGGAATTAAAAATCAATATCACCTGCACACATTACGCGGCTCACCAAGAGCTTCATCACAACACACTTATATGCCCCTGTACACCGATTTGGAGCCACTGGTCTGTGAAACCTATTAAATATAGCACTCTTTGCAGATAAAGAATGATGATCATGCCAATGTATAACATTAGTTATCCATTAAAAAGTTTGCCCACCTCCCGAAAGGAGGGAAAGGCAGAGAGCTACGAGCTTAGATACTATATCATTAAAAATATCTCGCGAAAAATATGTAAGCGATCTCGCTTTAAGGGATGCATTGTTGCGTAAGCAAATGGCGGAGTAACTAATTTGTCTTCACGCTCTAGGCATCTGAGTTCAAAGCTGGGCGCTTAATCTTCTAGAAACAATCCGCTTAATTCGAAATCCTCTCTAAATCCTTTTACTATTCCTTCCTTTCCGCCTCTCGCCTTGCATGTTCCTTGCCGAGGTTCGATCAATCTACAGGACAATCTAACACCTAACTCCCGTTATTTTATACCATGCGTTACGCAAAATATTTGTCTTTCATACAGTGCTGAAACTTGGAAGCTTTTTACATAATCCTCACCCTTAATTAAACACATACGTGCAAGTTTCAGTAACTTTCTAGCGATCAAACTTTCTACCGAAAAGGATTATTGCAACATATTGCCGCTTTCAATTAAATACTTCTTGTAAATGAGAGGAGATTACCCATTGCTCAGAATGCAACGTGAAATTTAACTTCAAATCTTTTTAATAACAACCACAAGGTTGCACTTATTAAACAAATATAATTAGGAGCGATTTTGGATTTAAGTGCTAATTTGAGAACCTCGAGGGAAATTTGAATCCTCACTTGTAGTCTTTATTCGTATTTTGTTGAATTTTGATGCGATAGTCCGATAAAAGACCGTTTTGAGGCATGATTCAACCAGATAATCGTTTTCATTTTAAAAAGATTCTAAATTCCATCCCAATTGTTTTTCTTACTAATTCCGTCTCAAAAATTAACTACGTATATTCAAGACTAGCAATGAATATTTCCTGTAAGAACTTTACTACTATACCGAAATTAGAGATCATTATAGCCTAATTCTAAATAAATAACCTGATGAATTTCAACAATCGTGGAAGTCATACCTTAGAGGAAAAACCGCGTACTTAACCTAATAGGCCTGAAATCTTAGATATGGGCGCAACGGGAGCTATTTCCAATTTTCAATGGTTACGGCGGAAAATACGGGAAGCCTCCAGGCAAATGTTTTTTGAACGCACTGATTTCCTACTAGTCTTCCCGGAGTTTTACTTTGTGTCGTCGCAACTAGCTAGCTTTCAATTATTCACATTAGAGTTTGTGGTTTAATATCATTTTAATTGGTTCTGATGGTAAAATGATGGGAGAAAACGAAGAACGAGGTAATCTTGACTGTAGTCTGAGAGCAATACAGATGATTTTAATTGAAAATATAACTTCAGAGTGTTTTGTGAGTCAGCTAGATTTCATGGAGAGTCACATCAAGTGTTTATTACCTAGTTTTTCATTTAATCGTTCTATTCACTTAGATGATTAGGACAGGAAACGAAATTTATATTTGGTATTTAACTTCTGAGGAAAACTTGACGTTGAAAAAATACGAATTCACGCTTTCCATTGCCACGATTAGTGTAAAAAAGAAGCTTGAAATTTCTCCCCCACCTTTCCTAAACGAAAAAGCGATAATTAGTTTTATTAATAATTTATAATTTGGTATCTTATTTTGAGCTTGCATCTACGAAGTACATATATTCTGGCATTCACTCTTGCTGGGTTGTACAATACAGCCTACATATTCTGTTAGCAAGAATTGCTATGAATTAAGGTATCATAATGAGCGTATCCAAGTTGATCCACTAAAGGAGTGTTATACTTTATAATTTTTGCTCGTCATTCGGGAGAATCCCCATTAAATTATTCAAGTGGTTGACAGATTAAACAAAGAGATTTTTTAAATTATAGGTAAAATATTTACAGTACGATGATAACCAAATGATAGTATGTATATTATTACCATTATTTCCCTTTTTCGAAATCAGTAGCACTCTCAAATTAACATCAAATTCAAGGAAAGACTTGGAATTCGAATTATTAAGAATTCAATTAAAACTTAGCAAAAATGTTCGCATAATATAAGGGCTGCTATTATCTTATTAAAATACTATATGTCGAAGTGGCTAACTATAACATTTTGTGATTAATACTACTGACCCTCTCCTACTATAGAGTAAGTAAACTTTTTTGACTGCTGAAGTGATGTTAAGAAAATATTATTTTGAGTTATTAGTGGTGACAAATACTTTACGGGCATTGACACCGATGGAAAAATAATATACTCGTAATAGATAATAGACAAGTGATAATAATTCAAAAAAAATTTTTATAAATCTCTCCATCCCTTTGGAAAATATCATTGCGTACAACTCTACAGTCCTACTTTTTAAATCTCCATTTAGTAGCACTCTATTTCAAATTAAATTTATAATCTCTTTCGTCACGCTATTTCAGACGACTGAACCGAACTTAGGCAAACTAGGCTTGGAAGGTCTACACATCGGTCCATGAAAGAGGCGAAAATGTCTTGTATTTGTGCGCAGCAACTTTCGACTCTTGGTCACCGTGGAGTGGGCCAAAACGAGGTTAATTGGTCCACCTTTATGCGGAAGTAAAAGAGATGAAGGAGTGCGAGAGGAAGCGCCAGGACGGCGGACGGTGGTAAAAATTTTCATGGCCTTCGCCCCCGCGCTCCTGTCCAAAGGAGAAGTGTCGTGTTTGTCGGGGAAGTAAACGTGGGATGGAATGCTTTAATGCGGCGAAGATTTTTATCGGATCTCTCCGCAGTGTTAGTGGAGACGCCGTCATAAAGATTTCCTTTATTGACCGAAACGAAAGGTTGACATGAAAACACATTCTATCCAATGGAGAAAATAATGGAAATGTAATTAAATTCTTGTCCTCTCCGAACTCTAATGAGGGGAACCTTGAAAACCTATCCTGGATATTAATTAAGTCGAGGTTTAGTTAAGTGAAGCTATTAAGGCATCTTCTCTACTTCACTTCACTTACACGAAGGTTATAAAATGACTCATTTACGACCAGGTTAAGAGAAGATTAGAACGGTATTTTTAATCTGATTAAGGGTTGAATTTTTAGGTTTTAGCATACTTTAAATTCAGTTTAATTGCAAATGAAAGTATAATTTATAGACTGGAGATACAGTCATGTCTGGACTTATGGACTCCAGTAAGTCTGTTCAGCAGCACTCAACACTGCACATAATCGGGGCGGATCTTCCATTTCATCATAACTTAATGATCATCTGGCAGAATTTCTCATGAGACTCGTTCAATTGAAGCTCAGAAGGTATCTAAAATCATTTTTCAGAATCCAATCAACTTTTAAATCTCAAATCTGAACTTTCAGTAGTTCACAGTTAAGTATTCAGAAGCTCTAGATTTTCTCTTTCATATCTACGGGTAAATATAAAGTAATGAGAAGATTAACACCGGGCCCAAACGGAGACATTAACTTATCTACATTTTATCATTATTTTATTATCTATATAATTACTCTTATTATATTACTTATATCATTATCTTATATTTGGCAAATCTTTGAGTTTGTTCGCAATTTAAAGCTGCTTTAGTTTCAGAACGTTTATTTTATTCATCGAATCGTTTATCTTTAACCTCTTTGCATTTTCCGTGTCTTACTTTATCTGAGTCTTCATTCAAAATGGGCAATATGATAATTTACCGATACCATACCTTCGAACCAGGATGTTCTCGGTCAGAAGAAAACCAATGGTAAGCCTACCTCAAGCTCAATTCCAAAAAGCTACATTAATTGGCCGTTCTGGTACAAATCTCCAAGGTATGGGCGAATCCGGGGGGAGAGCGAAGGGGTTATAGCCCTCATTTGATGACTTTGTAGTAATAGTAATTTGCCTAGGATCTGACAGCTTGAGTTTGAATTAAAATCAGATGGTGAATTTTTTCCAGAGATTTACTAGATTTTTCAAAACAAAATGGCGTTTTAAAAGTTTATTGAAAATTAATTTATAACGAAATTATCATAAATCTTCCCCTACATGGCAAGTTTTCACTCAAGTTGGCACATTTCTACATCCATCCCTGCTCCTCCGTAAAGTTTCTTCTCTTTAAATGTCTACATGAATCAGGAATCAGTTTGTAAGTTTTTACATAGCTCTGAAATAATCATAAATAACATATATCAGCACCTTTATTAAAGTATTTCCGCATGAAGTCGCTGACGGAGAAGATGAGAAGAGAAACCTATAATTAATATTCTTATACATCAATACTATTGAACATCTTAAGATTTCAAATGATTTGCGTTCCATCGATTTAAATCCTCCGTCAGCTCGGATCGAAGAGAAGTCTTTCTTTTGGAGCTATCCTTGCAGAAAAGCCCTTCTCAAGGGAGATTGCCTTATTCTTCGGCTCATCCTTATCTACGGTAGGGAAAAATTACAATGAGGAGGAGGTCGTTTCGACGCATGCGCAGAAGAGAAAAGACGACACCAATTAGGCGTTCCTCTTACTTAGAGAGGGAAAAAGGAGGGGTGGACATCGAGAGGTCTTTAAGAAGAAAGAGAGAGATCTTTAAAAAAGAGAAAATCTATTCTTGATGAGTTTGTGAATAGAGAGAAAGAAGTCGAGGAACGCTGGAGACGGAGAAGAGACGGGGGAAATGAACGAGGGGGGAGAGATGGTTTGCCATTCACAGGATTTTTTCCAAGAGAGTCGGAGAACCATGACATTTGCCTGAGGTTAAGCTGGGCAGTGACCCCAGGATTTCAAGTGTAAACGAAAAAAAAAACTAAATGAGCAAAGAATATTCAATGCGCATGCGCTAAAACCAAATTTTTTGGTTTTTAAACAAAGTAAGGCTTTATTTAAGGAATGCATTCAGACTGATTTTGTTGTCTAATTATATTTAAATGGTCATTATGTGGGAAAACCCATTTATCTCGGAGAAAATTTTGATACATTTTACTTTTAGTCCATTTCTTAATTTCTTAAGTTCTTTTCATATCTAACGTTCATGTAAACAGCAAAATAGAACTAAACACTCAATTAATTTAGTTGTTATTTGCAATAATCAACAATCATAGAACATATTTCCGGTTAAGTCAATTGATTTTCAATATCTCTCCCAACTTAATGTATGCATGCGAATGTTACTTTTAAAATACTCCAACAATCATATATATTTGATTGATCAATAGAATATAAAAAAGGATTTCGATTCTAAAGTTTGTTAATTTTTTCCGTCGATATTTCTGTTGCAGCCATTTTAGTTGTTTTTAAATCTAAGAGATGTTTATAAGGAAAATATCCTCCCCCGTCGCCGAAGAATCATTTTATCACGCAGCTTACTTGCCAAATTAAAAAATAATATTTTACATGCCAACTTCGGCGATTAATTCTACAGATAAAGGCGAGATATTTTGTAAGATAGCCGATATAAACTAAATTATTAATTTTTGCTATAATGGCGTAGACAAATAAGTTTGTACATACGATCATCAGAACATATTGTAGCAAACATTTGGCGCACATTTATACGGATCCTTAAAAAAAATCCGAAATCATTAAAATTCCGGCGACAACAATCAGAATTCGATTTCAATTCACACTTAAATAATCCCCGTTATCTCAGATAAAATATTTGCTCAAAAGCCCTCCAGATCGATGAGCTCGATAATAAAAGCGGAGAGAGGTTGAAACCTTAAGCGGGATATTCAAGAATTGACGGGAAGACTTGCGCACGGCTTGAGCGAGCTACCTAACAAATCTTGCACCAAGAAGAGAGGCTGAAAAAAATGACAATCATGACGGAGATATGGGTGAAGGGAGATAAAACTCGAACGTCCATAAATAAAGTTTTGTTTGTGAATCGTTTAAATAAATGTATATAAGCGCGCGGACACACGTATGTACTATCGGAAAATAAAACGAAGTGGAGGAAGAAGAAGAGGAAATAAAAACATCTCCTTTTCACAGACTTCTTCGGCTCAAACCGCCGATATTCCTCTCCGATGGAACACATAAAACGTGTGTCATTTGTGTCTTTTTTCTTCCCTTTCTTTTATTCCTCTTACACCGTGGTCAGACCATTCCTCCCACTCTTTCTTTCTTCGATTGAGCCCACCTATGGAGTCTACCTGTACTGTAACCCATCCATCCCTATACCTAACCCTTTCCACTCTTTCCAAAAGCATTATTCACTACCGTTCAAAGCGAGTGCTCTTCGCATTTTTTGCTGTGCTTTTCTTTTATTCCACTCGCCACTCCAGTCTCCTTTCCCAACATCCCCGCTGTTCTCCGCTATCCTTCGGCCCAACTTTCATGCGCGACCTCGCGGTCAGCAGCCGAACATCTCTTTCTCTCCTTTGGACAGTGAAGAAATGGGCATATTTGTTAGCCTACTTTCCCGAATGGAAAATAATCTTGTATTTTCCTCATTGTATGTGTGTCTGTTCTCTCACCTAACTCTAGAACCCGTTTCCACTGGACTTTCATTTCTTGCCATTGTTGCGGAAGGTATTACCGAGGTACACATAGGAGTATCTCTGAGTGTACGGAATGTATGCCGATGTATGTCTCGGCATACTTCCGTAGACAAGTTTGCATGTTTCCTGAGGATTCATGCTGCTGGGAGCTGATCGCTATTATCTTACAGCAATTTCGAGACCGAGATACGATTCCTGGGATTCCGCTTTCTGAGTTATAAACCACAGAATATTTACTTAACATTCCAGCAGTGAAAAACAAACAAGCTCTGAATTTGACAGCTTACTGATTATATAAAAATTATTTTCTATTTAAAGAAGGTATAGGGTCTTTTTGCAGATTTATAATGCATCGTTACGATTTGCCCGAGGTTTTTTGTTAAGATTCCTGCAAGCAGCTAGTGGCGCATGGCAGTGTTATATTTGTACCAACACTACCATTGTAAAGCAAGATTAGACTATGCAGAACAACGAAATTTTTGGCCTAAAGTATTGTGACTCATAGTAACTTAAATAATTTCTGTAAATATAACTCAATAATTTTGTAACATCTATGTTTACAAGCATGTTTAAAAGAGTTACTTATAGTTAGGATACAAAATTCCTAGTTCGATGGTAGGTGTTACTTTAGCTTTTTCTAAAAGAAGGAGAGACCCATCCTCGATTTCTTGAGAAGGCATGACTATGCCAATCAGGACACAGCAAAGAATAAGTATTAAAAACAATGAAACTATTATTAAGATAGAATTTAGCAATGTAATAATGGAAATTATGAAAAATTTAAACGAAGGAAATTTGCCAACACAAGAAGGATATGTTAGCATGTTAAAATCATGATCCAGGGATCGAGTTCCGACAAATCAAGTTTTCCTGACAAAGACTTTGATGGGAATAACAGTTTGCGTTTGATATCTATGCCTGTCTTCGTTTAACATTGTAAAAAAGAATGCATTTGGGGTTGGTCAGTAGTTTTTAAGGAAACAGTAATAAGAAAAAAGTTAATGTACCAGTAAATACTCAAGCATATAATGATATGAAAAAATTCTGGTCCCTCTCATTCACAGACCTCTTCACCACAGACTTTTCACCTCCCTTTATAATTAGGCGTTAAAGCGTTTTACATTAACTCGTTCACGTATAATGAATTTTTTTATTATATTCACTGTTGTACTGAAAGAGCGAATTCCTAAAAGAATTCAAGATAGAAATTCTAAATTTTAACCATCAACTATTATAGGTAGGCTCCTACCATTCCTGCTGTTGCTAGTAACAAATTTAATTATTTAAAAATCCCCTGAATAAAACTGAGTTAAAACAGTAGGGAGATTAGCCTCTGTTTTATGAAATTCCACGTAGTATTCCATTTTAACTCCTCCATAAGTTTCCATCATTGAAAATGGCAGGGATATAAGGTATTCTTAGATACGTTTTCGAGTAACAGACCGGGCGTTGGACAAGAAAAAGGATCGCTTTCTATCACCTTCACATAGCAGGTGTTATTTATACGTAAACAAATTCTTCCGATCAGTTTTTTTCCTTACCTTTCCAATAGCCAAGAGTAACACTTAGTGACACTAAATTATCCTTTTAAAATCCACTGAAAAGGATCACGTATGCCGTGAATTCGGAGCTTATTTGGAAACCGGACGTCCAGAGTCGCTTTCGAGGCGTGTTTAACGCCTCATTTTTTCTTTCTGCTATGTTTCCTTTACTTCAGTGTGGCTCACCGCCTCCTGCTCACCTTCCCATCAAATTTTTCTCGCTCTTCCAGCGCGTGCGTGAGGCTTTTCGGTGAAATTTAAAGACTTCCGAGGAAGAATATAAGGCTAAAACGAAAGCCGGGTGTTATAGTCCTTCTGGGGCCATTCCACGGTGGTCTCCTGACTTCGCTGGTGTTATATCTCGCCAATTAAGCGAAATGGAAGATGTTTTCCCGGTCTAAATTATTCACGATTCCTGAACAGTTATAGAATGGCTTTTAAAGAAAAACCGATCCGAGCTTCGGAAAGCGTTTTTTCTTCCGTTGAATTTATTTCCGACTTTTTCCTCGTCCGGCTCCGAGAGGGATAAAGTGGAATTGTTCTGTACGTGGGCAGGTTTAAGAATGTAAAGTGGACTCGGATGCGACCTTAGCTCGCCGAGAATTCAGCGGCTTTCTGAAACTCGTTTTCCTTCCATTGGTCAGGGAAATTAAATAGACTTGCTCTTTACTTCTTTTCTTACAAAGAATCTGCGGACATTTTGTCTATTTCGCGACAACCTGGTCTTTTTTCATCGCGTCCAATTATCCTTGATCATTTCCTTAATCGCTGCCAGTGCCGTCAAAACACACGACAACATTACCTATGCAGTAAACTGTGGAACGTTTCTAAATGATAGAAAGGAAAACTGCTGTGATTTTTAGAAATATGCGGGATTAAACTTGGAAATCAATCATATGCTTCCGTGAAATTACACGCGATTTTCTACTTTCCAAGTACAAGGTTTTAATCTTTCATTCATAACAGTGAGTAAATGAGAATGGATTTCCGTTGCAATGAGTTTATTCTAAGGCTAAAATCAGAACCGGTGTTATGCCGAATTTCGCCCGCCTACGAAGCCTAAATTGCTATCCCAATATTGCTGTATTAAGAAATTAATCTAGGAGGAAAAATTCGTCACTCCATCAAGATTGGGACCCGCTTGCAATGCAGGGTCTGAAGGCATACTTCTATCGGCCCTGACTAAAAGTAAAATCTATCTTTTCATGCGACGTTTTTTAATATTTCTGACAAAAATGTCTTGATTAGCCATTTATTTGGAAATTTATCAGACATATATCGGTACTTGCTGACAGGACCGTCACTACTGCTATTCAGTAACCGATGTCAATAACTCAGGAGTAGTTTACACGTCGGAGCCACTGCTACAGCAATAAAAGGTTTATTGATAGCAACGTAAACATTTACTAAATTGGCATCAGAAATTCATTCAAAAATCAATAGATTTTATCAAGGATCTCGTGATTTCAAATAAAAAAGACGCGATGACAAAAATCATAATCTCTGTTAAATTTTTACCATCGAATGCATCGATGATTATTTCCTCATACTAACCATAGAGCCGGCCATAGAGGCGCGAGCGGGAATGTAAATATGAATTTCCTCCCATTTTATGTTTTATTCATGCTTCATTTGAGCCTGCATACCCTTAAGCGAGAGAAAAGGGTCATCTCTGTGAAATGAAGAAGTTAACTCGCGATCGTGTTTGTCTAGCGGACCAGAGAACACCTCCGGGGCTTATTTCTCTAAAGACACGTCGAATCGGATATTAATCTGATGGCGAGTATATTAATCACTTGAAACCGAATCGACGATTGCGCGGAGTATCGGAGAACGAGAATAAACGTTTTATTGATGGAAAATTAATCGGACTACATCAATCAGATTTTTTCCCATTTCCCGTCTCAGCCTTGGGAAGCGCTGAGGCTTGATTTAACATATGGCTGTTGGTTTTCGGCAGCGGAGTAAAAAATGATTCGCGCTCCACTCCTGATGCTTGTTGGCTGGTAATAAATGGAGATGAATGAATTTCGGCATGTAATAATATTGAAATGTATTCGAATTATATTATTCAAATCGTTTCGCCAAGATAGTGTGCGGTCATGGCAGCGGCTATGAAAATATTCAACGTCGACGGATCGGAATATTAGAATTCTGTGGGTTTAGTTGCGCAAATAAGCTGGTCAATAATGGGTGGTCCTTAATAACGGGATCTATAAGTTTCCTAATAAGTCAAGGTTTTTTGGATTTTAGAATTTAAGGTGCAGTTATTGGAGAAAGCGCTAATAGAAGAAATCTTATGCAGATCACAACGCCAAAGCCACGGTAAAAAATTGGAATTTCGTCAATTCTCAATCTATGCTGCACTGAATATTTTGGCCTTGATCGTATGTACTTGCTTAACTAATCCACCACAAATAAATTCAACTGACTGACGAGTTACTTTGTGGTATTCCACGAAGAAAGAAAAAATAAAAAGCAGGAACCACTTTTCTTAGGAACCTAGATTTTCTAATATTCTATTCTACATAAAGAACACTGCAAAATATCACACTCACTAACCAAGAGAGCACGTCTTGTTTCGACACATAAGCGTCGTTATCATAAGTCGAAAATAGTCGTGCCTTTTTTGGTTTAGGTTTGTTTGTGGTATTTTGCAGTGTTTTTAATATTAAATAGGATCTAGTTTTCTGAGAAAAGCGGTTACTGTTTTTTTCATTTTTTCTATTCCACTACAGTACAACAGAGAAACACATAAATGCAGTTTTTCTCTTTCTGGGAAGAAAGTTAATTACAGACATCCGATATAGCAGTACGCCATCTTTACTGATAACAGACTCATCTTCAATAAACCTAAATATATGATCCGGCTGAGGATAATGGTTAATGATAGACTGATTACGGATAATGTCGGGCGTGTCGTGTTTCAACGCGAACGCACCCCAGATAATGACGCGTTTCAGCTTTCAGGCATTTAAAAGGCGATATTTGAGGAGAAACGAGGCTTAATCAAAGCTGTATTCAATTACTGGGCTGATCTGTTGTCAAATGCAAATTACTGCGTATCGTCTCTAAAATTTGTCGGTTCCCCAAAGTCAGGCTTTATTTTCCTTAGCCAATTTCTCCTTATTAACATTCATTATGAAGAAAGATCTATAGGCTTCCTCGACAAAATTTTCACTTTCCTAAGGAAAGTGATATCAAGTTTAGAGTAATGGATCTGGAGAAATTATGATGAGCGAGTACTAAATGCGGAGCAATTACTAAGTATAAAGTTACGCATATTCAGGTTCATGACATGATGAATGCATCAATCTTAGCTAAAATTTTGGCCGTTATCGAATGGTAACACAATGCCACAGAAAATGACTCTAAAGTCATCCCTTCAAATAGTTCGTTTGTAACAGAAAGGAGACGGGCATGACCTTAAACCTGATGCGCTTTTCATCCTTGGACAATCACTTTTGCTGTAAATGCAACTTGCGTTGCACTATGAAATTTACGATAATTGAGACCATAAGGCTATGGTCTCAATTCTCTTGGCTCCAAGAGAAGGAATCGCCTAAAAATTTCTAGTCGACACTATAATGGAATATTCTTATCGCGCAAGTGATGACAAAAACGGTAACCTTAAACAAGGGTAGATTGTCATTCATGTCGGCTGCTCTCATCAAAATTATTGAATCAACGTAAATGATCAAAGTAACTCTTTTCAACCTCTAGAAATATCTCCCTTTGTAATATCTGATTGAATTTACTTTTAGATTATATACAAAACGAAATTTTTCATAACAGTTAACAAAAAGTGAGTAGAATCCAATAAAATGTATGCGGGTAATATCTGTTGTTCCTTTATTTACGCGAAAGATGATAATCATCAGCCATTCTCAGAGGAGATGATCTTCATTCATGGGGAGTATTCATAGGAGTATTCATGGGGAGCAAAAGGGCATACGCCCCCATCTTAAAACATCGAAGAGTGAACTTTCATTCTTCTATACACGATGTAAGAAGAGACTTGATAGTCTCAATCTCGCCCTAATAAGGTCGCATTTTTAAATGAATATCAACTACTCCAGATAATTCTTGAGTAGATATTAGCTATTAAATAGAAAATGGTACTTACAGCCAGGTGCCGGAATAAGGCGACGCCGCGTTGACATCCCTCACGACGGCCGCCGTCCAGAAGACAGTGATCGCCACCAAGAATATCCGCCGCCCGAAGACCGTCGCTTTTGCCTTCCCAGACGCGGAACCTGAAGACTTCGACGCCGCTGCTCCACGCCCACGCATTTTGCACCGCTCCGACTTTCCCATCGAAAAGTTCCTCACAGCAATCCCTTTAAAAACAATCCCTTTTACCAGCGACCAACCGATCACCCTCAGCCCCCCACTGAGGACATCCTGAGTTCACGCTTTCTACGACACGCGGAAGAAATTCACCAGCACATGCACAAGGATATCCTCCGAGCACCTCGCACTTTGTTTTTGCCCACTTTTTTGTAGGCTCGGTCGTTAAAGTCACCGGGAAGTGGATCCGCTTCTTCTCGCTGCCCGCAGACGCTTTTTATGGCACCTGATTGTCGGAAGGCTTAATTTACAGCTGGGAAGGCTGAAGGGGCGAAAGAAGACTCAAATCTGGACGCTGCACGCGCCTTGTTTATATCTCCGCGGGATTCGAAGGGTTGCGCGCGGGTGAAGCGGTTGAAACGGGGCGACTGCGAATGGGCGGGTCCCACTCCCGCGCTATTGCCCTTTCTCGCTGCCTTTCGGCTTCTCCTTTTGCCTCCGAGGGGAGCCGCAACATTCGTCGAATAGGATCGTTGGGTAAGAATCCCTCACGCAAGAGTAAATGCCTTGTACGGATGACCTTTTCGGAGCGGTTTGATGAGATTGACGTCTCTGTTTACTGACGGGATCACGTTTTGGTATGAGAGAGAGTGGTGGGAGGTATCCCGCAGTTCCTTCCCTCGCCGGAATGTTGCGGTTTTTCTGTTTCTTTCCTTCTTTTCTCTCTCTCTCCCCCGCGGATGAAGTATCTCCTTGAACTAATATTTCTCGGGAGCGGGAGAGAGTTATAACTCGGGTGACTTGCTGCGCCAAAAATCCGTGATAGGTCGAAATATCGCTTTTTGGCTTTTAAATGCCCCTATAAAGGAGTCGTCGCTAGCGGCAATCGATATTTTTCCAACGGAGATACAACTGGAGTGAGGTCTCGATTGCGAATGATAAACCTTCCTATTCTTCCCCAAAGACGCTATGATCTTGCCCGAATTTCGGAGTCTTTAACAGTGGGGCACTAAAAAGTTTATCCGAGGCTTTCACTCAAATTGATGAGTCGTTGGAAATGAATCACTCTCCGCAAACCAAAAACAACGACGGCCTTTAAAAATCTCACGAACTATTCGAGGGCCGGTAACGACCTCCCTGTGAAATATGCGCCTTTGGAAAGAAAATAAGAGATGCCGGGACGTTTTCCACACGGAATCCCTCTCCGATAACTGGCGGATTTCACGTATCATGCACCGATCTCTCTCGTGTCACACGCAAACACCACGAGGGTAAAAATCCTCTACTTGGAGCAGATCGTACGCCGTGATTTCGAACGAACAAAGCGCAAACCCTTCGGCGTGCGATCCACTCGTATCAGTCAAAGCTGCTTCACTTTTCAAGCACACCCTCCTCGTTGCCGTCTTTCAGTTGGTATTGCAGCCACAAAACGGAATTTACGGTGCTTGTAACACGTGGAACAAGTCCGTAAGGGGGCAGTTTCACCTCGCTACTGCTCAGTTCATCGTGAAGACAAGGGTATAATACCTTCCTCTTGTTGTACGAGGGCCTCGGGAGGGTCGAAGTATGGTCACCTCTCCTAACCCAGGCAATTTTCCCCAAAGACCTTCACTCTTGGGCTATGTCCACCACCTCTTCAATCTTTCGGCGGTTCCATTAACCTTCTTTTTACCTGTCCGCCTTTGCTGCTCGCCGAAGACCGCTCTTTTATATTGGACCGCCGTTCACTCGCTCGGCCAGACGAGAGCCTCCGGACCCGACTCACGGCTCAGGACGAGGGTCGCAACTGTTGTGAGCAAACAGAGAAGAGGCGTTGAGAAGCCGGGAAAGCCTTTCCCCTCCGTCTCCCCTCTCTCTCGCCGGCGACCCCTCCCTCGCCGCCGCAGATCCCACCCCCTCCTCCCCTCTGCATCTCCCTACTCCCGTTCTCTAAGGACGCGTATTCTATGAGGACACGCTGCCCCTATTGTTGTCGATAGCGGTACAGACTGGCGCGGGATCGAAAAGCCAAAATTTTTACGGTGAAGGGATGCTAAACTTCGACCGGTTCTCGCCTTGCGGATTACTCCCCCAAAGGGTTGAAACCATTTTTTGCCGGTGGAATGTTTCGGGGAATGCTTGGGATTCCTGCCGAGGTGTGGGAATCGGTGGAGGAAATGTTACTATTTGGCCCTTAGAGGTGAGACCTACTATTATTTTATGCTCGTGGAACGGTTGAGTTTGCTTTTTAGGGAAGGGTGGAGAAATGCCGATTGGACCTGTAGGAAAAAGTGTCGAAAAAGGAGCGGAAACCTGCCGGACAAGGAATTCGTGGGTGTAATAAGGATTCGCAATGCATAAATTTAAGGGCGCATCAATTTCTTAATTCGTAATAAGGTGGTTATTTGCGAGCTTTTTTCCCAGTTTCCTGCGGTTGAAATGAAGTGCTGACCTTTTCATAAATTCTCGAGACATTTTAACGGCACAAACAAGTATTACAGGAATGATACTGAGGAAACAAATTTCTTGATGTTTCAGGGGTCTGTAAAAATCAACTACAAAGAATGTAATTGACGGGAGCTGAAATTTTTCAAAATTCGCCTTGCTCTAACCTTTCTCTCTTCTTTAGATCTTAAACTTGCGAAGACAAACGTGATTTCCAATTTTTAATAACAATTACAGCAGAAAACTCTTCAGATTTTCTCGTCCATTTTTTTACTTTACATTTTGAAATTGTCTCGACTCTATACCCAACATTCTATTGACTCTGAAAAGAAATGCTTTACTTGAAGTTTAACTGTCACTTGACTTTTTCAATTCTCTTTCTAAAACCTAAAATTAATCGTTGATTGAACCCCATTCGTTTGAAAATCAATGAATCTTATCTATGTATTCATTGAGCGGTCTTGTAAATAACCTAGTACGACTGAAGAAAATCCCATTCTTTATAATGCGTCACAAAGTATGGATAATTGAAAAGTGATTGCCCTAAAAATGGGTAGAACCTTGCCTTTCCATAGCGTTTGTGTTATATGTTTATGAAAGATGCTACATGAAACTTACTATTGTGTCCTTATTCCGTAAATAAATCTTGACACTTCTAAAAAGTCTTGAATGTCTCTTAGATTTATTTTCCTCTGGAAAAGAAGCTTAAAGGCTCGGTATGGGCTCAAATTCAAATAAAGTTTCATAAAAATTTCTTTCTCTTTCACCAGGGGTTCCCAACCTTATTGGTTCCCATATAGCCTTTGGCTTTAAAGTAAACCGTCTCGTACCCCTAACTCATAAAAAGAATCAATTTTTACTGTCGTCTTCGGTACTAACAAACTAGGTAACTAACCTGGTAATAAATCATCACACGGGATATTACTGAAACAAGCGCTTTTGAAATTCTTTAGTGGCATGATATCTTTATTTACCTATTATTCACCGTACCCCGTCCACCAACCTTCTGTATCCCCAAGAAAGTGAACTAATGTGAACTAATCAATCATTCCCAATTAATTTAAAAGCTTGACGCAATTGAAATTTAACTCGGAATAGCAATCTTGCCCAACAAGTAAAAAATACCACTCAACATAATGGACATTGGTATTGACACTGTATGAGCGGTTATTTTTGCACCGATAGGCCAAAATTTTCCTAATTAAACGATGCTCTGATTATGTGAGGAAATGAGCAAACTAATGTTACTGGAGAAGAATTAGATAAATGTAGGTGTTTGAAAGGTTGATGGAATTTAGATGATTCATCCATCAGTTTTTCAGATTGGAAAGTGGATTTTTCAATGACTAAACCAAGACTATTCAGACTTTGTAAACAAAGTATTCGATTATTGATTCTATTAATTAAATAATAAGCTCAGGATTCACTTAGTAGAATCCCATAATAGTACGGAGAATATGCTTTTACTTAGAACAAATTAGAAAAAATACTCTTTTCCCGAAAAATTTCCGTACCCTAATATAGTTTTAAGTTTACACTATTTCCTATAAAAAATCTTTATGAGAAAATGTTATTGGAAACAGCATTATAGCCCGTTAAATTGAAAGACTTATTTCGACTCAGCTATAACTATATTAGGAGTATTTAATTTCACACGAAAAATGTTATTCAAGTGAATTTTATTTGATGATGTAACTTCATAGTCTACTTCATATTGTTAAATGGTTAATATCCTAAATTTAAAGCGATAAACAGTTTTACTTTCACATCCAAAGCACCACATGGAAAAAAGTTAAGACCTGGTAAGAGTCACGTATATGTTCGCACTGCTTACAATATTCACTCACCCCATTCCTACTTCTTTACGAACGTCCTAAAATTTCAGCCTCTATAGCATTTATATTTCCTTCTGTTGTCGACCATTTAATCCGCACTCCTCCCCTTATCATTAATTCATCTCAGCGAAAGTATGCGATCTTAGGGGAAATTCTCTCAAGGGAAAATATGCAAGCAGATCAGCGAGAAGATCTGAAAAATTCCGAGACGCCGCGAGCGTATGTACCCGACGCTTTTACTATAATCCCACTACTGGCTCGATGGCAAATCGCATATCGCAATGAAAGATATTCAAATCCGGATTAAAAAGATGCGAAGGTGATTTGTTTTCATTACTTCACCTTGGCCCCAAGATATATGTTTATTGCTTATTCGCTCCTTCCATTCCCTTCTCATATAGAATCATGTGAATGAGCTTGTGATACAGGGAATTAAATCGATTATCATTGAGAAAACTGGTCGAATATCTTAACTGCTTACCAGTGGACTTACGCGAGTTTAAATTACGCTTTGCTTAGTGAATGTATGTAAAATATCTAATCTATCTAATTTCTCCGTGAGATAGAACCTCTTATAAAATGTATCGTTAATGGATGGATGCTTTCACGCGACTGCTTAAGCGCAGTTATGAGCACGCTCGGTCTGGCACTCAATCAATGCCGTCCGCTCCAAATAACCTTGCTATATAAGAGTCTCATTCATCATTTGCACTATACGCCAAATCAATGTTAAAAGGCGCACGCTAGTGATAGAAAACAGCACGCGCTGATATTTCCGTGAAAGTATCTTGAAATACTACTACCATATTTAACGCGTGGACAGTCTTATCGCCAAGGGCTCGTGGTTAGGTAATGTCTTTTGGACTCTTCGCAGGTTAATTTCTCATACTTTCAAGTTAAAATCATATGATCCTTCTGAAACGGTAATGAATTCTTCAATGCGTATAGCTACGACTATTTAATGCCTAGAATTCCCAAAATTATTCTGAAAGGAAAAAGCTGATAACTGAATATTCTGTACAGCATCATATAGATCTTCTTCAGCTGAGATAGCCAAAAATAACTTTCATAAATTACATCATAATATAAAATGTGTTAAACGTTCTTCAAAGTAAATTATCTTGAAATGTAACTACTCCGAACAAGAATGAACAGAAAACAAAATAAGAAAATACACTAGTTGTTTATTTATTAGTAGTGAATCATGTGTACATTACTTGTTTCCAAATGAAATTGGTTTTTCCTTTTATTGCCTAAGAAACTGCAATTGCATACTTAATTATTTGCATGAATTACGATTACTTGGCAGTAAAACATGGACTAAAAAAGTGGCAGTGAAGAGTAGATTAGAAGCAACGTAGATATGGTGTTAATGAAAATAAAGTGGACCGACCAAAAAACTAAAGAAGAAACCCTTTGAAGAGTAATTGAAAGAATAGTCTAAAGGAAACAATGGTAAAAAATGAAGGAAATATGACACAGACAAGCAGGGCAGCCTCCAGAAAAACAGCATGAAATGGAAGAAATTAGAAAGACGTGCTGAATGACGGGAAACAGGCGTCGGTTAGAGGTAAAGTTAAGGATAAATTAATGAGGGAATGAAGCGAATGACAGAAAATAGGATGGCTCCGAGAGCGGTAACATACCAATCCTCAAATTGATGACCGATAATGATACTGATCAAGCCAACTATTCATTACCGTACAACTTAAAACAGAGATTTGCAAATTTTTTGTAATTTCATAAGAAATTGATTAAGATCGGAAATGATGTGGAAAATATGTGAATATGTAAAAGTCAGGTATCTTTTTGAAATCATAAAAAATTGGCCCTATCCAAAGCAGATCAACAGACCCAAAGACTAAACGCACGAGCAAAAAATCTGACGAGACCCTTTGATTTTTTTCCTGGGTGTACGCCTTATCGTGCTGCATTACCCCAAATCTTTTCCCGAGTCAATCAATAAACTCAAATCAATAACTGAAGTTTAGTGATGGAAAAATAGTGGGAGAAATTCAGGTTAACTTTAGGACCGCAATGCGAGGATACGAAATATTTTCTAAATTTAGCTACTTTTTACACTCAGCATTGTAACACCGCCATAGAATTTCTAGAGTCAGCACTGTTGAAAGAATGAGCTCGGAGATTAAAATAAAACGCAATGAATTTTAAATGCGCTTCCCCTTGAGGCAAACTCTTCCTCTTCGTCTCCAACGATTAGCTATTTATTTCGCGCGTTATCCATCCGATGAAACGCTTTATGTCCTAGCTCTAATCTCGCACGTTTAATCTAAGTTATTTACGCGGACGCTTATGAATATAAATGGTCGATTCCTGTATCCTTACGACGGAATGATCAATCTGGGGAGAGAATGTTAATTATAGAAATGCTGTATTGCTATTTCACCCTATGAATCGGTAAACAAACATGTCTGGTCTGTCCGACAATTACAAGATTGTCGGCGTCACTTCACATCACGGAAGTATGCAACCCTCCTCATCATGGCCGGTTTCAGGCGGGAAGAGGTAAAGGGAGCCGCCCTTAGGCGCCGACGAGACGTTCTCTTTGAAAATATAAGAAGGAATTATAATACACATTGCCATCTTGTCGAGAGTCATGCTTTACACCGCAAGTGCCCCTTCATTCTTCACTGAATGGGGTGAATTTGTTAACAAGAGACTCCATGGATTGGGTTACTTCCAAACGATCTTCTCGTGAGAGCAGACCACTGAAGGTGAAGCTAGAGAAACGAAAGGGATATGAAATGGTGCCATCAAGAGAAAATCTCCAACGAACTTGGACCAGTTCGGAGAGCTATCTCATGCTCGCGATATGGGGAATCAATAGAGTGTTTGGATCCTAGGTTTTATTTCAGTTTTTCAAATTTGTTGATGAAGCTATACAGTGGAGAGTGGAGAATTTCAGCGCAAGGCGATGCGATTTGTTAAAAGTGCTTCGATAGAAAAATCAAGCGTTTCGCAAATGCTCTCAGACGCAGGCTGGGGACCATCCAAAGGAAGGAGATTAGGCTGCGAATGCTTAATAAATTTAGAGAAAATACATTTACTACTCACCCACTACTTCGGCTGATTCGTCAAGAGCGTAAAATAAAAGAAATACAGCGAGTACAAGTAGTTATAGGGACTCATTCTTTCCGCTAAAGATACGTGGCAAAAAGAAGCTAAATAGGTAACTCGAACGTTTGGCGTTTACACCCCCTGCCAGACGCCGAAAGGCGGCTTGCAGAGTATTTATGTAGATGTAGATGTAGCCGTCTGCAATATTAGCTATAATTAAGTAAATTATGTTCGTTTTAATAGAATAAATGGATATACAGTGACCAAACAAATTGAGTACATCAAGTAATAGTTCCATAATGTATTCCTCTTAGTGCGAAATCATTCTTTAACATAGTGAATTACTCTTATAATTACTCTTATATCTTACTCTTCAATATTCTTTTACTAATCATATTAATTTTGGTGTGAGTACTAATGATAATGGAAATTTGAGAGTTCAGACGAAATTATTTCCTATAAATTTCTGCATCTAAATCTACAGAATATTCTGCGAGCCGTCTTTCGGTGTAAGAATAAGATGGCAGTAAGGAAAGAACAATTTGTTGGCAGTGACGAGAGAGTTGTTCTTGTCGATATCTTCTTCACGCTTTGATTGAAACCACTCTTTTTGGCCATAAGTCCATTATTAGAGACAGTACCGAAATACTGAGGGACCAAATTTTACCAGAATCATAACGCTCGTTTAGCGCTTTGTTTATTTTCTGTTTTTGCTTAGTCTGAAAACCCAACTTCGCTTAGTAATCTAGAAAACTGTAATCTAGAAAAATGAATCAGAGTTTCAATATAATATTGAATTGCAGTAACAGGGATACAACTGAAAGGTATCATTCTAGTGAACCCAATATTTTCTGTATAATTCGTTCGCTTTATGGTTTTTTATCGTAATTTCTAAGTCAGGAGATAACACAAAAATTCGATGTTCCAGATTGCGTAAGAAATAAACGAAAAGGAATCATTCAATTTACATTGATGAAGATTCAATAGCCGCAGACACAAGAGAATCCAGATGGTAATCCCAAATAAAATAGGGTGCCTCATGCAGGTCTTCCTTTCAAGCGAGGAAAGCCCGACTCAGAGATGGGTAGCCGGCGGTCTTTAAGTCAATTACGGCCTTTGTTGGTGTTCAATGCATTCTATTCGTCATATTCTAAAACACGAATGCACGAATGCACGAAACATGCACGAATCATAAATTTTTTCTGGAAAACTGGAAAATATTTTAAGTATGTTTAAAGGCGATTGAATTAATTGCCATTCGAACAATTTTCATATTAATTATTTTTAATATAAGCAACATACTCAAAGGCGGCCTGACGATTTTGCAAGCACCCAATCATACTACAGGTGGACTTCCGATAAAAAAAGGGTTCCCCACCCTTGACCTAACTACTTCGGGACCCTGTGTTTAAGACACGCATACTTCTACTTCACTCAGAATCGAACGTACACAGGGAACACGTGGACTCATTTCAACATCCGAGCTAATCGACGCCGATTCCCCGATTTCTCCTCGTGTTAAGGCACCGTGTTAGTCCACTCGCTAGCGTGACAGGACGCGGTCCCTTTCATGTCCTCCGCGTTAGTTCTTGGTCTGTGTTCATAAACCTACTCCATTCTCACCCATCGCCCGTAGAGTCTACTTCACTGAGAGGGGGAGAGAAAGCTACGCGTAAATATAACAGTGTCGTGCTAAAACACGCTGTTGAGCCTTGGAAGGGGCGTTTCCTTTCATTGATGGGCCCAAAAATGAAGCCCTCGGGCTGCAATATAGCCTCCACCCCTACCGTATAAAAAATAACCCTTTTTATCCACCGTCCTGAAAGGACCCCCGGAGGATTCCCTCAAGTACAGCCCACCGCCCCGAGTAACAAACTATTGAAGGATCCGAAACAACAGAAGGGGGTTTTGCGAAGGGCGGGGGACGAGCTTCATCAGTTTATTGGTTCCCACTTTCGTTATTACGATGTTTTTGCCCTTCTCGTCTGTCTTTCTTCCCGAACTGTTTCGTTCATTGGCAATCTCATCTCCGGCCGGAGAGAGGGGATTTGCCGGGCTGCGATTATGATTGTCATGCAAATGAACTGTTGGAGAGGGTCTTCAGAGGAAGTAATCGGTCGAGTATTAGCGTTGACTCGGTTGGCTCTTTTGAATATGAGATACTCATTGATACGCTCGCGTACGAGTGGAAGACACGCTTTATGCACGTCTCGATGTGGAGGATACCTGTGCAAAGAGAGCTACCCGTGTTTTCCTACTTGGGTCGAGAGGCGACACGTGTGTTATTAGTAACAGCGATTGGTGAGGCGTAAAGTCTGTAGAGAAAGGAGCCTATATTGCATGGATACTATCGGATGAAGGTTCATTAAAGCCTCAAGATTGCGCATTTCCTTGATCCTATCGGCTTGTTTCAATGGTAGAAGTCGGAAATGGTAAGAGTAAAAGATGTGAAAAAGGTAGAATGTAACTCATATTTTCAAAAGCCATTTTAGATTTAGTAAATTTATATATGAGGCAGTAATTATTGTCTTCTCCTTAACACGATAGATTAATTTTTAAAATCCGAGTATATAAACCGATTCTCTGACTAAGCAGAAGAAGTTATCTCTTAAAAGAATTCGTTAAAAGAAAGTTGAATTAGAATCTTAACGAGCTAAAGTAACATATTTGCAGGGGAGAATCGAGAAACTTGAGGGAGGGACGAACTTCCCCAAAGGGGGTAACGTATAAGACAATTTCCTTATGAGCTAAAACGTGTAAGACAATTTCCTTATGAGCTAATCTCCAATCATTTTTTAAAACGCCATCTAGTCTTGATAAATATGGTTAGTGTATTCGAGTTCATTGTTCGTCAGAAAATTTCGCTATCTGATTATAATCCGAGCTCCTCGTCAGATCCTAGGCAAATTGCCAGTAATATAAAGTCGTCATACTGTGGAATACCGTGGAAAAATTCGGATGATTAATATCGCTCTTAGGGGAACAAATCTCACAACTGATTGGTTCCATTACAGTTCTCCGATACAATCAACTCGTAACGAAACAGCGACTTATGTACGAGGGAAAATAAGGATCAGAATAAATTAAAATCGTACGAAGAACCTCTGTCGACACGAACGCCTAATAATAGTTAAAAACATGAATTTCATTGTTATAAAACCCAAAAATATGGCGAGTAATTTTAATTTAAAATTTTCAGACATACACAAAAGTTAATACCGAAAGAAAAATAACGAAGTCAATAACATTAAATGCAAAGCTTTGCCTCTCATAATCGGCGTGCTTCGGCTCAATGAACATTTGGAGTTTCCGCAGTCAAAAACTATAATTGTAGCTTCAACCATATTTTATCGTAATTTATTATATATTTATTCTCACTGGTTTTTTGACGGGTATTAAATCCGAGAGAAAATAACCGGATTTATAGTTAATTGGACTGAGTAAGGTTGGATGCTCGGGAAAATACTGGAAAAAACAAAATTACTAATTAATTTTATTGGTGCCTCAANTTCTCTCATAAATTAAAAATTACTTTTGAAGCACGTTGACACCTGGGTTGTCTCATGAATTATATATCTCTTTATATAGACGCTTCTCCGGATATATATGTATATAAATATATGTATGTATATATATATATATATATAGTTAGAATATATGTTATATTGTTTTGAATTAATTATGTGGAGGAGAAATTCAATGGTAGTTGAACCTACTGAAAAGTAAAGCTCTGGGCATAGATACATAGGTTTTGCTCATTCTTCAAGTTTCCGGAACACACAAACGAAAGAGGAAAAATGCAAAATCTTCTGCTCACTTTCCGGGGAGTTGCTAAGACGCACCGCCCATCAAATGAGTCACGTGGACATAAAAACACTCGATTGCAGCATGGACACCGTTCCGAATTGACCTCAAACCAACCTTCCTTCCCTCCACCAAATCCGAGTCCCACCACTTGAGCCAACCCTTTCCCATTCATTCCCTTTGTCACATCGACTTCTCATCTGCCCATTCACCACTTCCCTCGCCAATCTCGCTTTTCTGAAAACTTCTTTTTTCTCTGTTTCCCTCGTCCTCATAATCCAGAAGCTTCTTTTCTTTCATCCTTAAGTATCTCTACCTGGCTTCCTTTTCGGGTGGTTTCCTCGTATTTTATTGACCCACTCCTCACGTAATGTTTCCCTCCGTGCCTAAAGAAATCTTTTCCGTTATCTGTTTCTCCCATAGCTTCTCACTCTTCCTCTCGACTCGGGCGACGTCGACTTTGCGAAAAAGATTTCTTTTATGTCTCTACCCCCTGGCGGCAAAAATTTAACACTATCCCAATCTTTGCACTCGTACAATTTAGTAGTAATGGAAAGAGTTTATACTCTCAAAACTAGCAATCTCGTAATAGAATTTATCATAGAGTCTGGTGACGAAAAATAGGAAAGTGTTAATATAGAAAATGCGAATATGAGATGAATTCGTTGACTAACCGCCGAATAGGGTAAAGAAACATGCCATTGAAACTCCAAACTCTATAGAAATGATCTTGGGTTTTCCCGGGGGATATCATGGATGAAGACTTCTCCAAAGTCTATCTTTGGAATTTGGATGTCTTTCAAGGTATTCATTGCATCACATCGTCACGCCTCTTGCGTCAATATTAGCTAAGGGAATAATTTAGAAGTACCCAAGGGCCTTTTTCCATCTTTTTAGTCAACTTTACTAATCTAAAAAATCTGAAAAATTGTGGTTTAGTTTTAGATGAGGAATCAAGGGTTTTTTAGACCAGGAAAGTAACATTAAATTTTTAAGCAGTTCATAACGTACTCTCTTTCGGTGTAAGCAAAAATTCACTCTAGCCATTCTCTTCCAAATTTCGGTGAAAATAATTATTGATTCTATTCAAACACCAGTATTGGCTCTACACGAATGATATTGACTAATATATGCACTAGCCTTTCGAGGTGCCAATTTACTGGAGATGTATCAAAAATTTAATTTTTCTGTTACTAGGATCATTTTCCTTACCCACGTATCCGAACCCTACCGAATATGATGATAAGCGAAAAATATTCATTGCATATCCTGTATACCGACAAAACATTGTCTCTTCATCTGCCGCTACAGGAACAAGTGAAATAAAAGCTGTTGAATCTACGGATTCCTAACAGATTGGAGTATCCTCTCTAATAAATATTTTCACGTAAATTTATGGTTTTCTTTGAATTCATAGAATCTAATCAAGTGGAATAATTCGTTTCCATAGCAAAATCCCCATAAACTACCCAGCGTAATTAATGAAATTGCCCATTTTCATTAGCGGCGTAATCGGATAATTATCTTCTATAATAAAAGCGGATACTCGCGAATCAAATTCGCAGAATATTAGCGCGGATGACATGTTCGCGAATTGAGAGGAAGTTAATCGGGATATATTCTTTGGCGCGTTTCCGCGTCGCTTCCGGGTTCCTCCCCTCCCCCTTCCCTCTCTCTCCGCCAATCGGATCTCATCTCTGCCCTGCGCCGAAGTGCTTCTCACCCCCTCCTCCGCCCACCCTCCTCTCCCCTCCGATCTCGCCTTTCCATTGGTCAGATCCATCGCACACCCACCCCTTTCTCTCCGTCACGCACCCCCTTTACACGCCTATGTGTACTTATTCCTCTTTTATTTGGATGCGCCCTCGATATTGCTGCTTCTGCACTTTTTCTTTTGCGATGCGTCCAGAGAGAGCTCTCCATCGATATCTCCAATAAACGCAAAATCAATCGACCTGCTGCATTTCATTACGGAGCGCCGGTGAATAACTCCACACCGTTTCCGCATTCGAAGAATATTGCAATATTAAATGAAATTGTTGGAAATTAGATCAGGGCTGCAAAACATTTCTACGCATGCAAGCTATTTCTTTTGCTAGAACTATCATACGATCTAATTATTTAAGAGGGGAAAATTAGATTCCGATATTTTGTTTGATAGACGCTCCAATAGAAATCCAAATCATAAACAGATCGATGGGAACAATAGTTGAATATCAAGTTTATATGATGCCCAGGTTATAACAGAGTTTTAATAAATCGAGTATCAAAATAGGGACTGTAATAGTTTAGAGGAAGAGGAAATATGCTTCTTAAATTTCATATAGTAGTAGATGAATATACCTTTTGTACGTTTAAAACACGATTGTTTTAATTCAGAATGTCTTGCAGGAATTAATTACAACAAGCATGATAGAAATCCGTGATTGATGGAAAAAGAAAAATATTCTACGTGCAACTTGCTATCAAACGGTTGGGCAACTCTGATAAAGAGTATAGTAATAGAATTGATATTTTTTGTACAGTAAATTAAGAGGAAAGTATGTAGAAAAAAGTCACAGCAAACGCACAAAGTACTCGGATCAATAATTTATGATTTTATTACGATAGATGTCTTATGCTAGCTTAAAGGAGTCACGTAATACTCAACTTAGATATTAAGACCACCCTCCCCTATTACGCGAAACACTATTAAAATTTTACATAGCATTAGATATGAAAATCATTACGTATTGAAAATTTAAACTCCATTTTTATCGCTATCATTTTAATCGATGGCATCTTCGCGATTAACCGTGGAAAATGTAGGAAGTTCACAATTTAAAGATAAAAATGTTGTTTTACATACGTTGGAAAGTATGATTCCATTTACGAATAGGAATAAAAATAAAAGCAATTTAATCAGTCTTCATCATCTTCTATATATACATTATTTTGCTTTTCCGAAAGGAAAGTTTTATTGCTTGTGATTGATAGGTAAATCTGAAATGCAAATGAGATATGTAATAAATTAGCTGCCTAGATACTTACTCAACCAAAGGTAATATCCCCGTCCCATATAAATTTTTAGTGTTTTGGATTAACAAACCATTCTCCTGCTGAATGGTAACCACAGCCGTATGGTGGGGGAAATTTAGTTATTTGGCAGTCCGTTTGGGTAACCATCAGTACGCTCTTGATTTATGCGTTGCCTATATGTAAATGGTTCAATTTCGAAATAGTACCAAAGAAAACGAAATTAATTGCTCATTTCATGTTTTATGACGCCTTAACATAGTTAATGCGAACGATCTACAAAACAATTTGAAGCCCAATTTGCTTTGAAAAGTGAATAATGGCTCGCACTTAACGTCATTATAGGTTGTCTTTGACGGCCGCGGATTTCCAATTCTGAAGTGGGGGATAGTGAGACTTGAGACTTTACAGATGTTTCATAGGAAAGGTTCGGTCAACTTAGTTTAATGGATTTCATCTCTGACCTAACCCTTAGATATTGCTTATTACGAAATCTAGCACAGAGATGGTGGCGTAAAAACCAAAATTGGCGTATTACAAGTGGCGAACCGAATCCAGAGAAAATTTATGAACGAATTTCTTTCGCAATTTACGTACATACTAGGGCTCCCGGATAGCCAAATGGGATGCGCGTTTGCCTATGGCGAAAGCGGTCCTGGGTTAGATTCCCGATGGGTGCCCGTACGAGCGAAATGATCTTAGTTGTCGAAGCACTTTCAACAATAACACTACGTGTTCACAAATACAAATACTTACACGTATAATATAACCTAACGATGAAACATAGAAAGCAAATTTGTTATAGTTTAATGATATTTTTTATAGCGCAAAATTATAAGATACAGCGCATCATAAAAGTTTTTATGGCGCATCTCAAACAAAAGTGAAATAATTGACGCATGAACTATGAAACGCTGGCCACCCTTGGTTTAGTGTATCAGAAACCTTTTTACGAGAGTTGGCGAATACTATCTGTTCTTTGATTGATTTGAAATAGAACAGGAAATTTCGGATTGAGTTCTTCGCGTACCTTTGCGAGACCAAGTTACTTTATTCATTTCAGATTTCCTCGTGAATGTATAATAAATCATTTATGAAGACAATAAATAGATTCGGAGAAGATAGGCATTGATGGAGGAAATATAAGTTTACGAAAATGCGAGAATAGTGGAGCGAGTAAATAGTGAAGATAAATAAGTACGATTCAATTGAAAGAAGAATGGAGTAAATTTATGATTAGCGAGGAGGTAAAATAAATTTTGAACTAGAAAATTTCAAAAGAAAAGATACTGGACACTTTATGAAAGCAGGACGATATGGTAATTGCAAACAGATATTTGCGGATAGAGTCTGAAAGTTCTGGCACAGAATCAGAAAGGAGTCATTAAATGTGGCGACACATTACTCAAGCTTGATCTGATACAAACTAATGCATATCACCCAGGTGATAAACATATCATGATTAAGAATGCAACAAGCATTTATTTGATTAAAAGTGGCAAATGGTATTTCTCTTATCCTTAGCTTAGGATCCTTAGCTGTTAGTACAATGAGGGGACGACACTAAGATCACCTTGAAACTATCTTTTGATTCCACTGCAAAAATAGTACTGAAAGATGGTAAATGGCTCGATTTTAAGATTCCATACAACTGGTTGTGAGTGAGAATTTTATAGTGAATTTCTACCCTTCGAAGCAATATCTAACTTCGGGACTCACCGTTCTTAATTGCATCACGATGTAAATTAAATGGTAAAAATTACTTCTCGCGTCTTTATCCGTGTAAGATATCGTTAAATAATTAAACGTTTGCGATCGTTCGACATCGATTTAGCCTGGAGTTCATATGAGAGGTAATTGCAACTCTATTAGAAAGTGACCACTCCCGAATGACTTTCTTGTCCCGAAGCATTCGGAGTATCGCATATGATTACGTATATGTCAAAGCGCCTCTCCTCAGGTGACCGTTAATTGCCACCGTGGGGGACGGTTTAATTATTTTCCACGTCGATTTCCTTTTTCATCTCCAGAGCTCTGGAGTGAATCACTCTCGGTGTTTCGGAATTTTCATGCGAAAGTGATAAATGATTGTATCGACGGGCTTCTGAGTGATTGGCTAATATATTCATTCCTCGGTGACCAAACAAGTTGACATTTTGACATGTTTGCATGGATAATTTATCAGACGTGGAGGTTCTCCCCGTACTCTACCCCGTAGTTGCAGCTTCGGTACGCGGATCACGTTCGCCCCGACGACTGTATCTCTTAAAGAGTTGCATTCTTCCCCATCGCTCATTAAAACCCACGCGCGGGAACGCAAATGTGCATTTAATGCAAGCCAAATGATGCGTTTATGGCTGGTCAAGCGGTTTGTTAAAGGATTACCCTCCACAGAGGACCGCTGTAATTGCGACACTATAAGAGTAGTAGCGTGACATTGGAGAACGTCCTGATTCCCCCAAAGCCCATCTTATGATTGGCGAGACCATTTGAGAGAACTCCTATAAAGCCCGATGTAACACGAGGAGACTCTTCAATTGGAAGACTAGTAAAGAAGTGCGTTGGCGTAGTTTGATACGCGGCACTAAAATAGCGACGAGATACAACGGTGGCGCCGGAGAAGGATGTCCACGGAGGAATGATAAACGGTGCTATTGAATGTCAAACTCGTTCACGCACATCAGGAAGCAATTATTATTATATTCATAAAAGCTATCCGTGGCCATGAAATGTGACTAGCCTTGTCTTACGACGCTTATATTCGTGGGAAGTAAAATAGATGATCATTATGATCCATTTAGTCGTGACCATAATGGCGATAAAGAGGTCGACTAATTGGTATGTGGAGATGGTGATAGATGATGAAGTGCAAAAGGCATGGAGGAAAAGTTTGAGATAAAAATGCGAAATAAAGGTGCAGCCTGATAAGTCTAGGGAAAGATTAATAACTGAGAGAATACATAAATTATGTACGTGAAAGTGGGAATCTAATAGGCTTAATTTCAGAATCACTCAATAGATAATCATCAATATTCGCACGTGTTCCTTGATTTTTACTGTTATAATCCTTTCTGGTTTAATCCTAAAATTAATATTCTTGTCATATATCAATATCCATAAGGCTTATTAAATTATAAATGACATTTGAAGGATTTGAATATAAAGAGTTAACTTGGTCGTATGAAGGCGAAGAAGGGAAATGATATCTTTCAATGCCATCAGAAAAGATTCGGTACGGAATTATATGGTTTACATGGAAGAAAGGACATAAAAAAAGACAAGAAGGTTGTTATTTATCAATTATACTAGAACGCATAATTTCTTGTCCAGGTGATGGACGATCGATGTAGGGAATATACATCAGGGCAAGACTAAGATTATGAAACTTAAATTATGTTAAAGCCGACCTCGGTTGCAGTATGGTCGGCAAGCAAGACAAGATTCTAACGCCAAGTCAATGATTCGAGCCCCGACAATCCGAAATTTTTCGGTTACGGATTGAATGGCTGTCCTTTCTTGAGTGTATCCTCACTGTAATTTTCATGTGACTTGATGTTCGTGACGGCATTAAGAAATAAATAAAAGATAAATAAAGAGTTAATTTAGTCATCGCTGCGCGACAAATAGATTCAGCATTTCAGAAAAAATACTTTTCATAATAAAAAATGAGCAAACAAATTTTTTTTAATAAAAACGATTCCTACTTAACTGATTCAGTCTTTCAAAAAATTTACGGAGTGTTCGTCAATTAACATATCTTTTCCTCGAGCTTTATAAGATAATAAGTGAAATTTTAAGTACATAATCTCCTGAATATAATGGCGTTCTCCACCCTAATCGGCCGTGATCAATATTCGCTACACAGTAGCTCGCGCAAACAAAATGTTGATTCAGCATTGTATTACCTCTTTAGGAAACGAAAGCTCAAAAAACTGGACTCCTTTATGCCCTAACTACTACAGGAAACACTTTTAAAAAAGCACCCCAACCCGTGAGCAACCCTCAAAAAATAACAGGGTACTAGAGCAGGATTCCACTCCATCTCATCCAACAATACAAACCCCTTTCTACCCGTCTAACAATGGATCGATGTGAGAACTCTATTTACTATTAAGGTGTAAAAGTCTTGCCTTCATTCACACCTCTCTTTCTATGCCATCTTGTCTCCCGCCCCACCAAACCTCTATTCATCCCCTACCCTTCGCCGCATGCAGCCGATCGACAAAGAGGACCCACACCTGAAAAGGCATTTCCCCGGGCAAGACCTTGCATCGGAATAATGAGGCGAGAGAGGTTGTCGCACCCTCCGAGCATCCTTTTTTTCCGCTCCTTTCATTTTTTTATCCGGACCCGAGCGGGGAGAATGTCTCGGAATTTTTCAAAATACCTTCGAGGCCTTTTTGGTCCATAAGGTCTCTCGTGAACACGAGCTTCGTTATGCGGTTTTCCTCGCGATAAATTGGCTCCGAGCCATCGGCTGAAATCGCATCCTTGGACCGTGTGCTAGTGTTATCGTCCTTTCTGATACGCGCTCGTTTTTCTTTCCATGGAAGATTCAGGGCTCTTCTTCAGTAACAGCTGCTCCCCGACGCGTCTCAACGACTTTTTGTCTACCATTCCTAGGATACAAACTTTTGGGAAAATGATTTAATTTCGTTGCACGCTTAACATCAACTTTATCCAAAATAATTCATAAGATACTGAAATAAAATTTTCGACAGCGGCATAATATCGCCGTAGTTCGTTCTGGAATAGATGGGGAATTATACGCAGGATTACGGAGGCTAGATTAGCAAGCATCAAGCCAATACTAAAATAGCAAGCCATACAGAAATGCTAATCTTACTACTTTAATTTATCCACAAAACAATATGAAATGCTGTCTAACTTTCAAAGCTCGAATTAATCATTTGCAAGTTCTGTGGGGCGTAAACATAATTTTTTACCATTACTTTGATGAAAAACAGTTAAATATGTTAAAATTAACAAAGATTATATGGAAATCTGGCACATATGTCCTTTTAAAACATGAAGTTCCTTAACAATTCATCATGTATTGGTGAAGAGCTGTATAATGAATTTAATGATTATACATGTAGAAACAGAAAGCTTTTGTCATCGATATTAAAAAGTCTATAAAAATGAAGTGATAGTCTCAACATCTTTATTCCAATTAATTTAAAAACACTCTGCCAATAAAAAGGCATGTATTTCTTCTACGTGGATTTCCAAATGAGTCTATTTTTAACTATACATTTTCAAGGTTGAGCATTAATTTTTTGACGGTATTCAGACGTGTTTCTTAGCTTAACTTATAGTTACTAATTGAACATTCTGATTTAGCAACGGTCTCATGTTTATGTTAATGCAAACTCATCGTTGAGACTGTGAGCTACGCTGCACGAGAATGCTTACTATTATGCATTGAGGAATCGGGCACCTGAAGAGCGTAGATGTTACCCGAAGGACGGAGAATTGGCAATTAGACAAGGAGGAAATATGATATGGATGGTACTAATACAAACAAATAACGAATGAATTTGCGACATCTACTTAACTTAAGACAGGATAAACTTAGTAACATTCAAAGCTATCTAAAATCAATTATTTTCGGGAAATTAGGCAGCAGAGTTGTTTCGGGATAAATATCACAATATAATTTCATTTTATTTGTGGTTATTAGAGAATTTATAGTTCTAATCTATAAAAAAAACTTTTCATATCTTTCATCTATAATTCTCTTAAACAAAAATGAGGAGAAAATATTCATTGGAATCCTTTTCCTACTTTTCTTTTTGCATACTTTTTATTTTCTTACGAAATGATTTCTAGAATTTACCATTTAATATAAACGGTTTCAAATCAGACGTATTGAAAACTAAATGATAGCCAATTATCTTTGTTGCATTAAAGGTATAAATTTTAGGTGTAGTGATGACCTTTGTTATGATCAAAACCTTATTTATACATTCATATTTTGCCAAATTGTCTAAAATTTCGTCTCAACTTTTACCTTCACCTGCGCTCTCTTTGCAAAAATAAGGTATTCCGATTATCATAGAATTCCAAAACAGAATATTTCGTAACCTGTATTCGTCAATGAACCATGTTCTACAGGACAGAAAGAACTTTAAGATAGCTCTTTTGAGTTTGCTTTTTTCGCGAAGAGCTTGTTGTGAATGACTCATATGTATACCTCAGATCAAAGGATACACAGGTTTATTCACCCCAAGATACTTACTTTCAATTGGCGGCTGCGGTCTCTTGCATTAAAAGAGGAAATATTTGTTGACGGCGAAACTGTGACAAGAAAAATTCCTTTTCGAACCTTTGGAATCTTTCCAAAGCCGTAAACCGGATCAACTCTCAAAGCACTTGGCCACTGTCTATCACTCAAACGTGTTTATGTGGCGACTTTTTGTCTAAAGCGGCGGATTCCGAAAGGAACTATTCCGAAACATTTACAAGAATCTTGTCGCCCAAATTTCCCTTTTTATTGCCATCTTCCTGCTTGAGAATCACCACCTAAATTCAAAACAACATTTCAAGTAGCTTGCACTGGGCTTCGCTCTCTGATCGACCGTAACATCCGGGTCCATACTGAAGTGCTCACGGAATGACGTCATATATGTACAACGAACATCCGATGTAAAAAAAATAGGTAAATAAGAGAAATGTCACATGAGCTTCAATGAAGATTGTTTTCTGATTTCGATGTGTAGTAGATTCCTGATTAAATAGGGATATATATTATAAATCAAAATTGAGTAAATTTGGTGAATGGTTTCCAAACATTGAGCATGATACTTTCCATTGTTCTGATAAACTGCACGTGTCCAAGCTTAGTGACTAAGTTACAGCATGGTAAACTGATAATTTTTGGAGGAAAACGTTCTTTAAAAGCTGGCATCAAATAGCGTTTAATCGATGTCATCAAATACAAAGCTAAACCGAATTTATTTATGAAACTGGCTGAAATGATTGTGAAATTCTAAATGCAATTCGTCTTAAGTTGAAAACTGAACTCCATCGGTTGTAAATATATTTCGAAGGCCGATTTTCTGAAACAACTTTGGAACGTCAAAAGATGGTCGTCTCTCAATATTTGTCAATTTTCTAAACTAAACTAAACAAAATACATTTAGCCTTTTGAAACGCGTAATTAACCAGGCCTATATACAATGGGAAATATTAAATACATTAGCTTAATTTTAGGATAGGAAGATGAAGAACATTGAAATGCATGAGCTTTTTCATTAAAAAAGGGAGTAAATTCAAGCTGGGACTCATTCACATACTTTTTAAGATCCACATAAGGGGAATTTGAAAGATAGGTTCACAGATGATGAATAGTAAATTCGCTATCGTAGGTGTGTTTTTCTACACTGATAATGAAACGGGCTACTGGTATTATTAATGAAACTGTTCGGTATATCAATATAAAATTTAACTAGAATGAAATAATCATAAATTCTTTCTAATAACAGTTTATTAAGTTTTCAAACTTACTGTCAGTAAGAAAACCAATTACATATTTTCGACACGAATTTGAGCTTAAAAATAATGATACAAATCTTTAATTAGGTAATTAATTTCATTGGGATAGAGAGTAGGAATGAGTTGTGTAAAAAATTAAATTGATAAGAAATTATTATTAATTGAATACGCATGTATGCATTGTTAAAGTATGTAAAATAATAAGTTCGGAGGAAGGGAGACGATGGGCGAAATACTGAAGATGAAGGAGTAGAAAAAGATGTACTGCGAGTTCTGAACTCACGACAGTTCCATAAAGTTGGGGGCTTTACAGCGTGAAGACCAAACTAACTCTTTTGGGCGCGATTCGTGTAATCCGCACGTGGACAAGTTGTCACGTATAAAGTTTAAAGAGTGAGAGAGGATACCGGTGTCCAAATCCTCGTCACGCCTTTAGGAGGAATGGGTGGACGGAGAGCAGGAAGACGTTGTCAACATTGCCGTTAAAAGCTTATCTCGCTGTCGACATTTTCGCGGATGTCTCAAAATAAATAAAAAGAAAGTCGAATCTCCGGTGACCTTGCATAAGGGATTACAAGAGTCGGATGTGAGAAACATCTTTTTTATTTCGCTACACTGAAAATATGCATCTGGATAATATTTCACCGCAGCTATTCAGTTCACATTATGCTAAAACCTGAATGACATTTTGGCATGCTTTATTTAGCATGCCAAAATAAATAATTATTCTATTACCCTCTTCAATTCGTAACCATATTATTAAACGAATGTAGGGATTCAGCAACTTTTCTAATATCTGGGGGACCTCTGGGGCATATTAGTAACCAGAATGCCCTTCTATTACATAGAGTGTATGAATCTTGAAAATTAATCTAATCAATTCTTCTTAACGTTGTTTACGAAATCATCTGTATCTCCCGTATCTTTACCTGAAGATGAGTAAGAAGTGTGGTTAGAACTTCTCAAAAATAATCAGAATAAGGAAATGGAAATGTTGTTTCGAAATGACTTTAGCAAGAGCACAATATGAAACTACACACCCTAAAAATGTCATGAACAATGAGTTTTTGAATTACGTATTCTTTGTTATTAACTTCTATCTCTGAAAAAAGACAATGATATCGCAGCTTTGAAATTTTGTGGATGAGATACTCAAAGAATGATAATGTGACGGCAGGAATTAGCATAGACCAACATGTAATTTACAGCGTTCGAACTGGAAATCCATTGCTATTTACTGCTTCAGCCTTTTATAGTTTTGAAAAGCAAATATTAGAGGGCAACAGATAAATTTGTGGCTTTGGACGGTAGGTTACAGCTATGGAACACCCCAATGTGTTTGTAGTATTAATTAGTATTATAGTATTGTAATTAAAGAAAAGTTCATCAAACAGTAAAGTTTTGTTATTCTAGTAATAAAAGTAAAATAAATAATGAAAGATCGGATGCTTTGAAAATTGTCAAAACAGGCAATTTAAAGCGGCAATCAGTTTAATCCTGGATAGCTGTTGAGGTGATTTCTGTTAGTGTTGTTCTATGAGTCTAATTTATTACCAAACGATGACAGAATCAGACCAGATAGCAATAAATATCCTGATATCTAAAAAAGTGAACCACGACAGGCTTTTATACGCGAAAAATCAATTTAAAACGTATCTCACCCGATATTTCACTCTCGCCGGCCATTAATCTTCCTGGGAGGGGTAGATAGCTTGAATTAAGAGCGGAAGATAGGGTGTTTAGGGACGCGCGATACCCATTGACATTTACTCGATGCGAATGATTTCGGCAATATGATTCATATCGAATGTAATCGGCAGTGAAGCATAGAGAGCGTGGGAGGACGGGGAGAGGATTAAAGCGGAAGGAGAAGAGAGGGAATGAAACCCAAGAAGGTTTTTGGGGTGGTCAGAGATGGAGATAAGGAGTGGTTGCTGTGGTATGGGTTGGGCGAGAGGCTGCGGAGCGAAATGCTGGAGGAGAAAGAAACGGAGAGAAGAACAGGATAGAAAATGGAGAAAATGGAAAGACGATATCAAGAGAAAAAGAGAATGGGGGAGAAAGGTGAAACACGTCTTTCTGAGGAGCAGAATGGAACGGAAATGACCCTTGCGGCAGAAAAATATGTTGTCGTTCTTACTACAAAGGATGTTTGCATAATTCGAACTGACATGGAATGG
Source organism: Ladona fulva (assembly GCA_000376725.2). Taxonomy (NCBI): domain Eukaryota; kingdom Metazoa; phylum Arthropoda; class Insecta; order Odonata; family Libellulidae; genus Ladona; species Ladona fulva. Next base: position 1,458,609 of record KZ308498.1, read on the forward strand.
GCTCGTATCCCACTAAGGAGGGAAATATCCCTAAATTTGGGATCAAGGGATATACTTTTCAGTGAACGGTGTGAAAAATGGTAGATTACAAAATGATAGGGAAGACAGATATTCATACGACGGAGAAGTCTTTCAGAAACTAGTTTCTAATTCCCCTTTATCAGGAGTACTTGGAAAAGAGTAAAGCTGGCTTTGAGCATGATGGCGTCCACCTAGGAAAATAAATGGATGTCAGTAAAGGTTGACAGCACCGGTACTCGAACCCTATTCTCACAATATCCGGGCGGATGCTTTCGCCAACTAAGCTATCTAGCCATTACAACTGTACTCGTATATTATGGTGCCTCATTTTTCAGTCTATAACTATTTAGTAGCCCCCAAATAGATTTTGGGAAGATCTTGATATTTAAAGGACGGGATTAAATATCATTTTCATACCATGTCCATTTGCTTGCGGTATTTAAATGCCCAAATATAGACTATGTCTGAGCATTTAAATACTGCAAGTTCGTATTCATGCTGTTAGTTCAAACTGTTTGATATTTTCAAAACAATTGATGATAACTTTTTCATACAAAAACGAATTGAGTAAATTTAATAATAGATAAAGAGGTATACATCTGAAATGGAATAGAGAGTTTTTTAGTTGAATATTTCTTTCGCGTTTATAATGTGAAAGTAAAAAAACAGAATTTTGAAACTTCAATTTAATATATCAGGATATTATTGTGCAGTTTCTTCAGCCTTTCATTTCTCACGCCAGCCCAATGCCATACTTCACGCGCTACTGTGAACCTAAATTTCCGATGAAAATATTGAAAACCTAGTGATTTAGCAATGAAAAAACCATTCAGTATTGTTACACACGTCAGGAAAAAATGAACCTTCTTAGCACTTTTCCACGCCCATCAACTGATCGTATATATAATCAATTTAAAAATATAGCAGAAACATGAATGTATATTAATTAAATATATTTAACAGAAATAACTTGCTTGGGCATTCAGATAGCGTTGAAGTTATTGATGGCAATCCGGCTTTAGTGACATACAAATTACCCTAGTTCACACAGTTTCCTCTGAGAAAACAATGTTTTCGAGCACACATGTCATTAGCTCTCTCTAAAGACAGGGATAAATTATTTTTTCTTTCTTCGAGTCTACCTTTATAGATTTTAAAAATAATTAATTTTTCTTCATTCGTGAACATATTCGTGGAGTCTTCAGAATGCATCTCAATAATATTTACTCACAGCTATATGGGGGGTAGCTAGGATTTGTCCAAGGAAGGGGTTTAGGGCAATAAAGTAAACACAACATTGCCTGCAATCCAGGTGCAGAAATACTTCCGCCCAAAATCTAGTGAAAATATAAACTAATTTATTTCAACATGTATACCCTGCGAATCTCCAGCGGTGTTTGTATGGTTTAATTGGGAGAGAACATTCTCTCTCATGCTTACGTTGGCTCTGATGGTTTGAACCCCCAAAAACCACCCCTAGACACAGCTAATCATCGAAACGTCAACCAAGAAAAGAACCTTAATCGTTGTTAAGATGTAATTCATAAGATATGCAAAAGGTTTTGAGAGCCAGAAGTCGTTAGAAGAATAATATACAGATCTTAAGAACATAATTAAAGAATAGTTATTAGCCTTGCACTAGCCTTTTTAGCCTTGTATTAGAAGTTTTCCTAGCTTTTTACTCATTAATACAGAGTGACGAGCATTTCCTACGATAAACTAGAGATACCTTACCTGCGTAGGTAAAAATTTCGTTTTCGACAAACTTAAACGAGGATTACTTCATTTAAAATATTTTTAATGAAATGTATTGTCACTTTCTATATCTTTTCTCTGAATTTTCAAAGTGTTTTCGAAAGTCAAAACGTTCTGTTAAAAAAGTCTAGGGTTGGTAAATACACGGTATATAAAACACAGCATAATTTTTCTGTTTCGAAATTGAGCATATACTTACTATATTCTGGGAATCTCCGATGAAACAACACTGTTTGACTCCGAATTTATTTCTTACAGATATTCGGTTTGACAGAGATTTACGTCTCAATACGATGGCAATTCATGAAAACACTGCTCCGTCATTGAATTAGCTACGGATTACTCGGAAAAATTCTATTTCACTTTTTAGTAAGAATTTTTCGAGCATACAGAAATCAAAAAAGTAAATACAGCTGCCTTAATTTTAGGGAATTTCCTCGATGCAGAACACAGTTTTGTGATGAATGTCATAAAGAGAACGAACTTTATAAAACCTGAGTCTTATGTCAAACTCCGTCAACGTCGTTATTTACATATTCAGACGACCAAGTGACTGTGTAGGTTAGCAGGTCGAGTTACCCACTTATTGAAATCCATTTGCTTCATCCTTAAGCTATCGCAATAAAAAGGAAACGCATTGAAAACAGCCTTCATTCAGAAGCGGATTGATGTCTGTACTTATATCGACTCTACACTTAATTTACGTAATATCCTTTAGAGACAAGACTTTTACACCTATAAAACGCAAATCCTTTTATCAGGTGCGTTTCTCCGTTGTACCTTCATCTCTGCTCATGTTATGGCTCTTTTCGTGTTTCATGAAAAATGTAAATACTAATGTCTTTTAAATGTATAAGGATCTTATACGTTATTAATCCAATATTATATTTTAAAACACATAAAACATATACATAGATAGAAATGAAGATTATGGCCTGATCTATTAATTAAACCATTTAATCGAAGGATAGGTAACGATTACCTTCTGAATTACTGAAATTAGCCCGTAATAGCAAGAATATCAGTCCTGGAGACGATGGAAACAGTAGGTATATTTTTTAAATTAATTATTATCTTAATTAGGTCTCTCTGGTAATTAAGTTAATTATATACTTCATTTGACAGCACAAATTTTTATGATGACGTAATTTTTGACGCCGGTCAAAAACTGGCACGATGCGGCTAATCTATACATTATTTCCATATATCTATCGCATGTAAACTCTAATACATAATGTTTATCTTTTTTATATTTACGCCTCCCTCCGCTTCCATACTCTCCTCGAAAATACAACTCCTAATTGCAACAAGTCAAGTCCTATCGGTTTATCTTCCGCTCTGTCAAACAACTTTTACCCACAATAATAGCATATATCCTCTAATTCAGTTCGGTTTGCTTATAAACTAATAATAAGCAAAATTCTCAGTGATCCAATTCGTAAATAATGAATCACTCTCAGAAGTTGGCAGCTTTATTCTTGAAATGGGGAAACAATTTGGAAGTACTCAGCAGAATCTACGGTGAGGTTGAAGATGAAACAGTAATTTCCCATCGGTTAACTGAATTTCATTCCCCAGCTTGAGAAAGTTTTCTTTTACTTGTTATGGCTTTCCATCCACAAGGTACGACTTTTTCTTATCGATTTCATCTGGGACAGGGGTGGGAATATTTTCAATCGAAAGGCCGCGTGGGAAACCATCCGGTCGATCTTAATTGGCGTAATCAAATATTTTAATATTGAAATACGTATGTCATACCAAAGGAAAAGATATCAATCGCTTAGTAAATCTAAACAGAATTGTTTTTCAATTTGAATTCTCTTGACCTAATAAACAACACTGGGAAAAGGTATGATTTAATTACGTACTACATACCGCAGGAAGCGATTAAAAGCCCGCACTGAACGCCCAAAAAGTCCGCGAAAGCCCAGGGGTGCAGTGCCGATTTCGCAGTTTCCGGAACTTTAGCTGGCAGGAAAATATCCTTTCATTTCCTATCCTGTTTTTTTATAAGTTACACTATTAAATGTTTGTGCCTGAACCCACTAATTATCGTAAAATATAATAATCAAACAAATAGAGAAAAACTAATATTAAATTTATCAGTTTAAGATTTTTCCGCCACGACCAGCAGTCCACTCATCCACAAACCTTCATCCCCTATTTCCCTCATCTTCGCCAAACTGCAAAGAAATCAAGGTTTCTCCAACTAGAAGAAAATAATAATTATATGGTTTAATTTCCTGTATGTAATCCTGGGTGTGTCTACTCATTTCAAGCCGAATATTGAAGTGGCGCTCAAATCAATCTAATTTTCATTAAGGTCTCTCATATTCTACTGAGATTAATTCACGCTACAAATTAAGCTCGACCTGCGGGTTGTCTGCCTTACTGTCGCCTTGAAATTGAAAATATTTAATTTTATCACACCTATCGTGAGTGTTCTCCCATCTTATAATTAATCAGCAGGTTGTGATGAGATATTTTCCATTGACTGAACTGTTCGGTGCCTATGTATATACCCATTCGTAGAGAATATTAGAGACAATTCCCGAAGTGATCATTCATTTGAGGAACGCCGTTCTAATGTTCTTGTGTCAACCTTTCCCTCCGACCCGCACGCTAATCACTCCTGCCCTCGGCAAAAACTTATACAGGGATATAACAGCTCCATACGAGATGTTTTTAATGGAATCCTTCCGCTCCCAAGTCGTGTCTCATTTGTACCTGCGTGCACTTGCCGCTTTCCTAGTCGGCGGCGCCACTTGTGAGAGAGCATCGTTTTTATTGAGTCGTAAAGCAAGCTAAGGCTGAAATGCGCACTGCGGAATGGCATTTCGTTGTGCTCGAAGATTTTAATTCCAAGGAAGGAGAGAGTTGAACTGCGCCGGCATTTCCTCTCCTTTACGTCGGACGTATGTACGAGATATTCTCTACGGCCAACTTCTTTTCAAAGGAAAACTTTTCCGCTGCCTTTAATTTTCTCCGTCGTTTTTTTTTTTAGCTCCCGAAACCCTTTGCTTACATACCGTTTAATGAAGGAGCAAGATGTGCCGGATTTTTCACGAACAAAGTAGTTCTATTGAATTTCCATAGACGGCGTGGTAGCAGGCTCTTTTTACGGAGACGGTCTCGGGTTCAGTCTTCCGGAATGAAGGAAAGAAGGGATGCAATTACGGAACGAAGAAATATTTCGCTAGTCAAGATGCGAGGGAAATTATCGTACAAGCAAGAAATTTCTCGTCTTTACAGGGGTTTCGACGGGAATTCAATTGTACGTACATCCTCTTTTTTCCTTTAGTAAAAAAGTCCGAACCTCAGTAACAAATTGTTTTCTTGACAACGCAAGGTAAAGAGATTTTTTATATTACTTGAAAATGTCGTATTTCAATTATGTTCCGCAAACCTATCAGTAGAACATTTGACAATACCAAAGAATTAGATTCAAACAAAGAGTTACAGAATGTTAAAAAGAAGTAAAGTAGAAAATTTTCAAACTTTATGATGATTTCTAATACGAAATCGTGAGGTTCAATGTAACAAGTAGGGAAAGTTGACCCCGTTTGAAGCACATTCGTGAACAATGACTCTTTCCCGAGGATTTTAATAGTCCTCTAGACAATCCTGATGAGCAATAACGAAAATAAATTTAATGAAATGAGGTGCATTGACTTAAAAAAGAACAATTCCTTAATATTTATTCTCGAAATTCCCTTAAAGTTTCTTTCAGAATGAATTTTTCCCAAACTAACGCAATAACATACAAAGAAGTACAGAATACTTCCTCTAAGAACGCAATATTTTAACATAAATGTTTCGGATACCTATCTTCATTTCTCTGCTCTGCTATTCCGAAATGAAGGGCTCAATATTTCCTATCAAAAACAATTTCTACCTTGAAAAATAAAAATATATATAAATGTACTTCTGTGAACAAGGCCCTGAGACATGTAAAAGACAATCATATTAAATTTACATCATGCTAAGCATTAATAATTTAAGAAATCACCCGATATGCTAAACATCGGTATGATTGGTTCAGAATGTTAATATTAGCATTTGGAAATAAATCAGATATCTTCTCTTCAGCTCAAGGTGAATCGGAATTTTCATGTCATCAGAGGAGTTAAGCAATAAAAGTTTAATGAGAGAGCCATCAAAAGGAATGTTTTCATCATCAAAAGAAAATTTTTACCTTGAAATTAATCCTTTCTATGATTGCACTTTTTGACTTGTCAACATCAACATAATATTTAATCAATCCATTAAATGTTCTATTTCTGCATTCCCATGAAAGGAAAAACAAATGTCCAGCAGAATGAATTTAAATATTACCTTGAACTATAGAAATTTCTCGAAATGACTAAGGGAACAAACTTAGGTCAGTAAAATAGGTTTTCGTTACCTGCAGAGATTGTTTCTTTGACAAAATTAAATTAGAAACAATGGTTCAACGAAATTGAAACAAGTGTCTAAAGAAAGGAAAATCACCATAGAAACTTATTTTAGTCGTGAATCATTCATATAAATTCGAAATTGTGAGAACCTTGGTAAAATAAACGGAAAAGTCGTAACATTTTTCGGAAATAAACAACCAATCACTTTGACGACCAAGGCAATTGTTGAACATTGATATCATGAGTTATCCCATACTTTTCTATAAGAAATGTACGTAAAATAGTTTTTCGTTAGCCGGCATTCTACTACGTAGCAACACTTTTTTCAAGAACAGCTGCTATTCTCATCTTTCATTTATTTATATCTCAAATCAAACGCTCTCTAATTCAAGCCCGTTTCCTAACCAAATAAACAAACAACTCGAGCCATTACTATCCTGAAAATGAATCCCCGTCAATTACAAAGAGCAGTTAGAACCCAGCTCATCCTTATACCATCTTGTCACTCTTCTGCGTCAACGAGGATAACGGTACTTATCGGAAAACCATTTCACGAGCGCAGACACACACCCATGCGCACAAACACACATTGTAACACAACAAACAACGAGGAAAAAGGTGGACAACACGGCGCATCCTGAGGCGAACTGGAGAAGGCCGATACAGATTGAAAAGAAGCGAGGAGGAAGTAACTTATAGGAATAGACCTCACATCCAATGTATAAATGTATATATAAAAGATATAGCGAGAGATTTCTTAAGAATACGAGAGGCCTTTGCGAAGGGAGGACGTATTGTATTTCTCTCCTTGGCTATGTCTTGTGGGAGGAGCGGGTTTTCAAAGAGTCTGTGAGAGGCAGACTGGAACGGAGTGACTGGCGAACAAAAGAACGAAGAGGGAGAAGGTGCTAAAGGATGCAGCGGGAGGGAGTTAGCGGCGAAATGAAAGGGGATGATGACCGGTATCCTCAGGTAAAAAGACCCATGAGAATGGCTGCTAGAGGGGAGTGACTCCTCCCTGAAACGCACTTCTCCCCTTTTAAAAGAGATTCCTGCGTGGAAAGGCAGCAGTTTCTCTCTCCTCGATGTCCCCCGTCGAGTGGACCACAATCCCCTGCGGGGGTCTCCCTTGAGATCCGAGACGACACTAGAGGCCAATAATAAGCCGTCTCTTTTGGCCCCTTCACACCCACTTCCCTGGGCTTCCTCCTGCCGACCATACATTTTTATTTCAATCGAGAGATTTCCTCGATTCGTGCGGGAAAAGGGCTCGACTTTCAAGATTACGTTGGTGTCAGTCATAAATAAACACAGCGAACGTCTTGTTTCTCTCTTTTCTATTTTCTCTCTCATTCACTCGCTCTTCCTGGAGTAGTGCTTCCATATTCGAGAGGTAAGAATTTGGATGAATGAAGTGAACTTTTAGATCGTTATATCACGAAAAAAACTACGTATTTTACACTTCCCGAAGAGAAAGGAATAGTTGCGTAGTGCGTTATGGAAAGTTTTTCCTAGGGAGAAAGTTTAAATGGAGGAACGTTCTATAGATTTTAATTAGAGAGCGATGCTAAGTAGCCAACTAGCAATGCAAATTTCTTTCCGATTTGATAGGACTATTAAATTTGTATGCAACCGAAAAACACGCTAATATCTCGATCAAATCAGTTATTTGCAGCTTCATTAATTACGTATTTTTAGACATAAAATCGTGAACTCAAGATCTTTGGTATCCTTCTACTTCATTCCTTCACTTAAAAGGTAAGAATACTCAAAAAAATAGTGATTGGGTATTGACGTCATTAGAAATATTATCAGGGGGAAATAGTTTTAAAATAACTAAAATACAATTTTATCGAGGAGCTCTCAATGGCTTTTTCCTCATGAATGAAATCTAACACTTTCAAGGAAATTTTAAGATATTTAAAATATGCCATATGGTAAGATTTCCTCATTTCACATAAACCATTGCATTCCTAATCTAATGGTTTTTTAAATACCCTACCTCTCCAGCATATTTCTGATTTGATATATTTTCATTGTTTGAATGCCTTGAACATATTTGAAATGTCTGATCAGTGTATTGATAAGCAATAAACCATGAGAAACAACCATGTAATGGAATAGTCCACTTACATCTATCTAAAGGATCTATCTATAGGATCTTTCTAAGTAGTGTGTCTACTTAGAAAAGTATCTAAGTAGAGACACATTTTTTATTCGGATTCCTTATAGTATATTTTATTGTTCAACTCACTTCTACGTTTACTACGTATTTATCATTAAATGTTCCTGCATTCAATTCTTCTTTATCTTTATTAACAAGAACTTTGCCGCGACCGTGAAAAATTTTATCAATAAATTCTTTGGAGTCTTTCAAGGCATTTTTTGGGTTTGTATGGAAATTACGCCTTTAATCATTAATTGTAGGGAGAATAAACTTTCTTGTAAATAGTTTCTTGCTCAAACTTGTAAGTGACGGTGTTCATCAATGTGAACTTTACCTGAACAGTTTCTTACTTCCATATTACTGGTTAGAAATAGGACAAAAAACTGATTTTAAACTAGGGCTTTATTAATTATCCTATTTTTCCTATAAAAACAGTTTCCTCGCTAGGATATCTAGCCTACCAGGTTTATAGTCTGCTGACTTAAGATGAAATTAATTGATTCGGCGAAAAGCAGCTCCCGGTGCAGAAAGGCTTAGTCATCATTTTCCTTTGTTTCGCTTCACAAAGAAGGGCTCAAAGCTTGCAAAAATTTCGGTAACTGATAGTTAATACGATTTATTTAGGTGTTTCTTTAAATAGGTTTTACGTCTTAGAAAATCAGTAAATCACGGTCAATATGAATCCATAACGGCGAGAAAATCCTTGGGAAATATTTCACAAGGTCATTCGAATGTTGGTTTAACGGAAATTTCAAACTTACTGAAAGAAGTTTTTATGCTTGGAATATTTCTCCACAATATTTACCTGTGTGGTACGGTCGGCGATTTCTTTCATCGATGAAAATTTGCACACACGGGAAAATTCGAGAATTTTGTTTGCGCCAATGTATATCACCTTCCTTCGCTCTGGTTTCGCAAGAAAAGGAAAATTTGCATAAATTAACAAGTAAAAGTCAAGGATATGTTTCTTTTGGCGAATATCCCTTCAAAGATAAACTCTAAGGTCATATTAATATCACCTCACTAAGTAAAAAGACTTTCGGCAACGAGAAAGTGTAAGTGAGGTGCTAAATATTTTCCATAGGTCGCAAGGTATTTGTAATCCAACGCCAACTACTTTATTTCTGTTTTCTACAGTTTCCCGTCTGTTGCTGATACATACATTCCTTTAAATTCCACTCTTCTAGTGGCTATAGCAACTTTTTCCACCAGTTGCATATGTCTATAACTCTTTGAAGGTAATTAATCTTATTACCAGAAGAATGCAAGTCTAAAGATAAATTCAGAATCCAGCTCTCAGTTTTTCACCATACATCGCATTTTACCAAATTCATTCATCAAAAGTATAAAATAAAGCACTTCAGAGAGGATAGGATTTAAGAGAGTTGATAACAAGAAGGCACAACAAAGCTCGAATTTGCAAGGGCAAGTTTATTTGTGAAGAAGTTTTCATTGAAGGACATGATTTCCACTCATTTATCTCATGGGAATAAATGTTCCTCCTTCGTAAGTTTTAAGACTAAAATACTTGTAGAATATTAAATCTGAGCAATAATTAATAAGAGTAATCTGAAAAAGCTATTTACCTTAGGTTATAAATTCGGAATTTAAAGAAACAATGCGCATGTACTCTTTTCACAGAATCAGCAGCTTACGATGCGGTGGTTAATCAAATCTTCAAACCTTCACTATAAATCGAAAGCTGAAGAATTGATGTATGAAACAATCTTTAAGAATTAAAGAAACTTCTAGCAAGAAGTACCCGACCTGTGACCTACTCTTTTCATTTTAAACCTATTTGAAAAAACAATAAAGTCCTTTTAAGAAGTAATGAGCTGGTTTCATCGGCAAAGAGAAGAAGATTTAGACACATTTAGAAAATACGCAATTTTTTGCAATTCTCAATTTACTGCCTATGTCAAGAATTTGAAATAAAATTGAAATAGAACCTACCAAGAATTTTTGGAAGATTATAATTCGCAAGACTAAAAAAATTAGCGTTGTGTTTCATCGCCCTCGTTCAAGACAGCCGATCTCGATGAGATATTGGCCGAACAGCTACCTTTCGGTATATCATGCGAGTTTCATGCAGTGGACGATTTGCTTCCTATTTTTATTTTTTTCCTATATTTTATTCCTAATTCCTATATTTTATGAAATATTAAGATAAAATACGTTGAATTATTGGACATGATAGTATATTGTAAAAATTGAATTTAATAAATGATAATTTTAACTTTTATGACATTGACAGAAATTTTCAGTAGTTAGATATAACTGTTGTGTTTAAGGTAACAAGTTTTGGAAACTCATTTAGATTTCAAAAAATATTTTCTCATTGAGATAAGAAATTTCCTTATTTTACTTTCAACGAAGCGAAAATATAAACGTCCTGCATTAAGTTATAATTATTGGACTTTATAATATAATTAACCCAAAAAGTAGAAGTAATACCTCATTTCTTGGAAAGGGTTCTTCATCATCCATCTCAAGCAATATTCTCCATAGAAACCAAGTTGCGGTTTATCATTCAAAAGCCGCGAAAAATATTTGTTGGAATATCTTTCCATGTTTCGGCTCTAAACCTCTTTGATCCATATTATTCATTCCTTTGATCTCTCTTGATCCCAACCCTTTGTTGCAGACCGCCCTTTCGAATAACCCCAGCAATCAGAGCGTATCCATGGAGTCTGAGGCAGGGAAATAAATATCAGCAACGAGTGAAATTAGCTGGAAATCCTCGGAGGGAATGAAGGTATTAGTGTCACAGACCTTATTGCCGAATCATCCCGGAAGCATTCGCCTTTGGAAGAGTTTTATTACGGACCATTCCCAAAAACGTTGGAATTGCTCGTAGCAATAAAAACGAATCCCTGTTTGCCGACCAGAACAGGCGACTTCCAACTTCAACCAAATTGCATTTATTTCTGTCTTCAATAAGTCGGAACTTATTAAATGATGGTCAGAAGGGGAGATTACAATCTCTATCGTACAAAGCAAATTTCATGACATAAATTATGTCGATCTGTGCCATGGACTGCTTGGCCCTGCAGGAGTATTTCATTGTATTACTCCGCAGTTCCACTGATAAAAAAATTCATCATCCACAAGACATTCAGTACCATTTCATTGGTTTCATTTCTGAATTTAAATCTTTCTTTAAAATTTCAAATAACCTAATTTTTCAAAAGGTAAAAAGAAACGGAAAATAACTATATGACTGTGATCAAGTCATCCACTTTCCAGACAGATCAGGTTCCAACCACTGAACTACCATCCCGATTCTAATGCATTCTGTTTGTGGGAATTTACTCCAAATGTTAATGTGCAGTTAAAACTTCTAGGAAATAATCGAGCCGCAAAAAGCAACAAATGAAACGAGTTGTGTACTAAATATGCAGGCACTTTACATGTTAGGTTACCTGTGAGTGAAAATTACTATGAATTATTATACTAGGGTGTAGACATTTTTTATCCTGTGTACAATTTCCATAATAAGAAAATTATTCTATTATCAATCGTTAAAATGATATTCCAAGGAGCAGTAGTACCTCGAACAACGGGCAATCGTGGTTTCCGATCTCTTATGTTCATCCCATGTGAAAAAATGCGCTTGATGCCCAAACACCATCTGTTGAGCTCGCAAGTCTCCCCTACTAGTAGTTGCAAAAGCATCTCTTGTGCATGCTAGTACGCAAACATTTGCGATATCTTGACAAATAATCAATAGCACATTAAAGAAGAATGGAGAGGAATTTTAATCAGGATTCATATTTCCAGCCTTACTATATCTATCATGCTATATAATTGGTTCATCCAAGAAACTATTATCCTCGAAGGTTTCCGAGGCGAATCAAACATTATATGCCCGTCATTCGCCCCCTAAAACATGGCGCCCCGGGCAACCGACCTATTCGCCAGTGAGTCGGGCTAGCTCTGATCTTAGCTAATAGAACTCATTCCTTCTAATACTTGGTGCATTTCCCATCCTAACAGCTTTTGAATACCTGAAGCAATGACCTTCCATATCCCTCCGTTTAATTCCTCTCCATGTTTGTTCCCAAAGCTACCGCAGAGTTTAATAATTTTTTAAATAGTTTTATAAATTTCCAGAAAAATGTTGCTTCTAAAATAAGTTCTGTCCGTGGAATGAGTGAAATATCCCTAAAGGTTTAGCTTAACATTAAAAAACTTGAAACAACGACGAAGCCAATGACATTTTTCGCCAAAAATTTTATTCCGCGAGATTTATTCATCTGGATGTAGGTGATGCATTTCCCTCTCGGATTTTTATTTCTCTTTTCATTCCAGAGAAATATTTTAATTTGATCGTCCAGTAAAATGATTGGATGAGAGTGGGGACACGCTTCATGGCAGCGTGACGCCGTGAGCTTTCCAATCCTATTAAAGGGAGCAATTTAACTTCAAAGAAAAACATTCGCTTTTACCGTCAGTGATGAAGCTCCTCCTGGGATGACTCCGCAAGAGCGGGATTGCCCCTGGAGACGGGTCTCATCAAACATTTAATCAGCATGGCGCATTACTGGCCAGGTACATCTCTAGGGCCCCGCCGAATCGCATTTTCCTGCGGGGTTCATCAAAGAAGGGATTATTAGTGATTTAAATGACTCATTTCCGCTTGGTAACCAGAAGCCAACTGGCTATTTAACATTCCCTGTATATGGTTATGAAAATGGTGTCAGGAATATTAAATATGGTCTCTGAATTAGTTATAAACGGACTAAATTGGAAATAGACGACACACGTGACACATTGGTAAGGTGACTAGACGTTGCGGTTAAGGCGGTCACGCTTTTTAAACGCCCGTTTACAGCTTCAAAAATGTCGCGATTCCTTAGTCATGGAAGTTACAGTCAGCTACATGCTAAACAAAAAGCATTCACTATCGATAATGGTTTCGATGATTCGATGTCGTGACTTAATGGCCGTCTCTCGACTCTTTAGATACTACAGGGGATATAATGTGAAGTAATTTGGTATCTTATACCATCGACCCGATCAACTTGGCATTTTGATAGAGGTTGTGGATGTGTGTAAATAAATATAAACTAGATTCAAACAGAAGCAAGTTTCGTTTCTGCTCAAGGGGCTATTCTTCATGGTCTCGCTTTGATTTATTTAAAATCGGATCACCTCCTCCAAAGGCGATGACTTGGCAACTTAAAAGTCGTATCTATCGGAAAACAGTTTCTAAATTGAGTAAAATATTTAGTTTTCTTTGCGTTATTATGAGAATCTCATGTTTAAAATGATTATGGTTAAACACGCATTATCGATTACTTTCAAAATAAAGTTTATTCTTACCAATATTATTTAACGGTGCCTGTGAGTTTTTGAAAGGAGGATGAAGCCTAACATTGCGTTGCTAACTCATGCCTTTAGAAGGCCAGTCGCTGACTTTGTGGGCAATAAATACAAAGAAACCAATATTAACAAACCGAGCAGCCATAAAAACGTAATTCAGCAAATTTCTTTAATGGTAACCGCGAGCGTTCTAACGAAGCTTTTGAGAAACAAACACTATTTTGCTGAAGAAGAAAAACTGTTATATCCTTTCCATGAAAGCCTTTGTGCTCTTATGGGTAGTATAACTTCCCTAAAAGCCATTACAGAGCATTACGTTTCTCATTCCGTCCTTGTAAATAAACGGATTTATGTACGTGCTCCAGAGCGCCCAAGACGACTCTCAGTCATTCATCTTGTTGAATCATCGGCTGTGATGAAGAATACTGTGGAAGCAGCGGCGAAATGAATTGGAATTCAGTAAGCACACTCGTGAACTAATCTAATATGAAATACGGATTCCCCACACCTTTTCCACCATTGAGTTCCAAATATTTTGAATGATGAATTATAACGTCCCATCCGTTGTTGTGGGATTATTTTCTCACTTCACGTGGAGTTTTTTCAGAAGGTTGAATCACGAGAAATTAAGTAACATTTAATCTACCTGAATAAGTTAATAATAGCATTTGCAGCACGCGATCATTATATGACATTTTTCAAGTATTGCTTGGGTTTTATTCCATTCCATTCCAGTATAAACGGGCCGTTTCTCTTAAGAGATTACTAAATATACATAGAAAATTCAAATCGATATTAATTTAATAATAATTCAAGGAACCACTTATAAATTACTGAAATTGTTTTCACAAAAATGGATTCAAAGATAGAATCAACCGCTTGGAAACGTTACTTGTGGCAGGACTCCATAAAGGAACAATGAGAAGGCGAACTTTTACAAACCACAATACATATTGCAAAATGGGCATGGTTTTCACACATAAAATCATCATCAGGTAGATGTGGCTCTTTGAGTCAAACCAAGATCGTTTTTCAATAAATGACGTGGTTTATAAAAGTTCGTCTTATACGTATCCCTACAGTTTTAAAGCAGTTGCATTGAAGTAGTATTGTTTAAAGTGCCACGACAGCTAAGGTCATTCCGCACGTAGGCCATCACCGGGAATCGAACCATGGACCGCTTGCATCGAAGTCGAACACGTTGCTTACTTGACTATCCGGGAGCCAAGATGGTTTGATGGCTTTATGGTTTTGATAAATCGCCTAATCATATACATGAAGTGGTAATGATGTTCATATAGTCTCGCCCAGAGTTTTATACTAAGGTGTTAACCAAGAAATTCACTCCAAATCCTTAATATCACCAAATTCCAAGGAAACAGAAAAGGTGGTGTAAGCATATCAGGTCTGTTTCTTTAGAATTTGGTTTGCTCCTGTTTATTTGTAATGATTCAAACCACTACACCTGTGTAATTTTACTGCTTTAGAGTGACTTTCTCAGTTCACGCTGATGTGTCAGCCGTGTCTACTTTTCGTTCATTATTATACTGTCATTTTTAATTGAATAAAAACAGTTATAATTTGTAATTCTTTTAATTGTTTGATATTAACGTGTTACTTAGCAGAAAATCAATGAATTTTAAACGATTTATCTTTGGATAATTTGTGAGAGCATTTATTTATTTTTTTAGAACAACCTTTCTTCAGAACTGGTGGAATATCTACGTTAGATGGTGTCATCTTCAGTTGCTACTGCAATTCAAAATTTCGATACGAGATTTTCAGGTATGGTAATGATGTGAAATAATCTTGTGATTAATCCTTAATCTTATGTTTAAAGAATTTCAGCATAAATATACAGGATAACGCCTTGTATTTTTGTGAACATTTCTGTGAAGAAAATTTTTCATCACAAACAGAAACATTAAGAATAATCTGGAATTTACCGGCGAAGTTGATCTCCACAAA
The DNA here is from genome assembly GCA_000376725.2 of Ladona fulva. Taxonomy (NCBI): domain Eukaryota; kingdom Metazoa; phylum Arthropoda; class Insecta; order Odonata; family Libellulidae; genus Ladona; species Ladona fulva. The sequence goes on from KZ308498.1 coordinate 1,474,242, forward strand.
CTTCATCCTGAAGATGGCACCAGAGGAAGGTGCCGAAACGTCGATGGACTTCGAAGCAGTGACCCGGCTGATATCCCGAGAGAACTTCCTACAACAGAAACATTGTTTGGCAGATTAGAGAAAAAATTGAATACTCGTTGAATACAAGCCTCTCTGAGCCCGACGCAGAAATTATTTATAGTCATGTGAGCTGAAAAATATTTGTATTGCTGTTAAGAGATATGCATTGGCCGTCCACACATTCCGTCCGTGAGAGAACCACACTTTTCTGGACCATTGAAGTATAACACTATCGCTAGAAATTTACCGATTATTATAACACCTCGATCAATAATTATCTTTACTTTTTTCATTATTAAATTCACTTATCTAAGAAAATAGTCCGCAAAAAAGATTTAATATTATTGGTTGAAACCGGTGTGAAGAACGGAAAATCTCACTTTCATTGCTTTGGAAACGTCGCTTTTTCCCTTCTCTCGGAAATATTAAGCTTGAAATTTCGCTGATCTGTTAGTTATTAATCACTTCTTAAATTATTTATTTAGTTTCTTTATAATAATATCTTGGCACGCTCACATACTCGTATATTCATTTATTAAACAATTACAGGAGGAACGTTGACAGTAAAACTTAGGACGAACTCAAGCAACCATTCCCAACCAAGAGAAATCTGATTTTCCAGAACTCGAACCCGGTAATTAGGCATGCTAGCATACTAATCCGTTCAGTCACTAAAGAAGAGTAAGCAGTTATGTATTATTGCAGTGCATAATTTTTTCAAAGGAATTCATAAAAGAGGCGGGTATATTTTGGTGTGAGATTTAAATTGGTGCGCAGTCACACACACTAGCACACTATCCACAAATAGTATTAGGCCGCCCTCATCTACAGTATGTGCACCGTGAGGCGACAGCTTTCTTTCTAAAACTGACCTTGACTGGATTAGAATATCAACAAAAATTGGGGTCTCCGCTGTGCGTTAAGGATATCAGAGGAGTAAACTAAGAATTTTGGTCCATGTGAATAATTTGCTATATTACCCTTCCTTGACCTCTTCATTCCAAACTCGTATAAACAGCAGCCAAAAAACCAGACGCCTTATTGGCAAGAAGACGTCCGCAAGCCAACCGCCCAACTTGTGCTTGTCTCTCATAATCTCCCCTCCTTTCCTGCTCTTTCACTCTTGCTGTCGAGGCGAAGAAGACGTGGGCGGCGAGAAGTAAACAAATATCTCGAAGCTGGAAGAAATTGCGCCCTCTGTGTTTGAAAAAGGGAAAAGTTCATCAGCGTGGATTTGTTGTCTTTTCAATACTCGTGCTATCTCTCCTCCCCCCTCCCCCCCTCGGCTCACACCAGAATATTTAATTTCCGTGGGACGGAAGGAGCGGAATTTTTTCCATCACGCTCTAAGGGGTCGTCCGAAGGCCAGGAAGGATTCCAGGCGTAAGAAACTTTTTCACGCCTGTCATTTTCAGTTAATTTCTGTTCACCCACGGCCTGGCGAAAAGTTTCCTTTTTTTATTAATGTTTTAACTGTAAGTAATTCAACTGGAGAAGGAGTTGGAGGTGTCGCCGATTCAACTAAAGTCTGGAACGACTCGACTTCCTCAACGGTTTATGGGAGAATTTCCTTGCCCGTTTACATTCTTTGCCTATGTGTTCTTAGCAAACAGGAGGCAGTAATAAAATTTCCCCGCTGTTTATCTCCCATTATCTGTGGTACGAGCTTGCTTGTAAAGAGGAAGTAAACGCACTCCGTAAGGAAACGTAATTCTCTCGGGATCGGTGGTCAATTGGACATGAATTATTCATGCTTTATACCATTTCTCCCTCAAGCACTAATGAAGCGTGATTTGAACATTTTACATAGTATGGCTATAATCAGGGCGAACTCGCGTTTAATGCGATAAATTCGAAAGAAAATGGGACTTCTACATGCCTCACCTACTCTCGGTATCCGAAGGAACTAGCGAGAAATTTTTAATCTACGAGTAGGTTGCGAGTGCTCTTATACCAAATGATGAGCTGATATTTTTATAACTTTTCGTTCGACTTTGTTTCACATTATCGACAAAATCATTCATTCAGTCATATCGACTCAATTCATAGGCATAGAGAAATCAAGTATCAAAAATTGTTCATAGGAAGGTGCAGCTTTTAAGTAACTTATCGCGTGAAAGTTGACTAAATAGAAGATGTATCGATTTGAAATATTACATTAATATGCGATATTTCATCAATAACAAACAGACATATTTGGGCGATGTGATACTGGGGAGTCTCTTCGATCTAAATGATCTCTTTGTGCTTATTGATTCGTTAAAAGGAATATTTAAAATCATACCACAAGATAAAAACGGAATGGGATTTTTGTTATATAAAACCAACGTAAGTGAAGATTAAGTGCAGAAAGCAGGAAGGCATCCAAATAAAATGTGTATAGAATATTCTGTACAAAGCAGCAAATAGTATTGGCTGAAGAATATTGAGAGTAAAGCTTCGTTAATGTTACAAAGAGACGCAGTAAAATACAATACCGAATAGAAAAGTCTTTCCAAGTTTATAAAATACTTTTAAAATTCAAAACAATGGTAATCCATGAGAAAATAAGGGAAAATGAAAATACAACGAAAACAGTCTCATCTAAACGAATGATTATACAAACAGAATGACCTCTTGCAAAATAAAACAAAGAATGAACAAAGAAATAAACGCATTAAGTAATTTTATTACTTATATTCCACAGAGACTCCAAACGAAAGGAAAAAATAATAAATTAAACGGCACTAAAGCGGATTACGCACAATATTTTGTTGCGTTTTGACTAAACGCTACTAATCCCCTTGGCAATATAATCATTTGATAAAATATGCCGGCCATTTATTCGACATCCTTTCTGAAGACTTTAACCGGAAAAAATAAAAATAACCCTTTCAGAACCACTCGAGAGACTTCAAAGACGAATAAAGATAACAGTTTCGGGAGATTAACGAAAAAAACCGCAACGACCGGTTTATAAAAAGAACCGCGCCACAAGACGGAGGAGGGCATTACTCGCAAGGATGGCTCCTTCCCCGCCACTTCGTCACAAACACAAAAAAAACTTGCTCACGCAAGATTTCCTTGATTTTTAATGAAAAGGATCTTTCTTCCGTTTAATCAGTAATATTTTTACTCCATAAATTTCATGCCGCGGAAAGTCATGAGGAAGTATGCGCGCAACATTTATCTTAAATTCAATGCTTTCTCAATTACACATATTTGGAGAAGATAAATTCCCCAAATGAGATAATAATAAAACATAAAACCTACATGCATATTAGACTGAATATATACGAGCTATTGTGTACTTGAAATCGTTACGTTTTAGTTGCCCTTCGCCATAAAAATTTCCAATATCTCATAAGTGTGCTTCATCGCAGTGGCAAATATCTACTGGAAGAGTACTTTTCATTTCACAGCTTTTTCCACTCTTACGATACATTATTCAATGCCATTGAAGCCTATTTCTCAATTAATAAATTCAATTAATAACTTTACTTTTTTGACCTGAAATAGTCCAACCGTACCAGTATTCAACTTTACACGTAACTCTCGCTCTGAGCTTCATTCGTTCTAAGCCAGGGGTGGCCAACCTACGACGCGAAAAAAGATATTATATGCTTATAAATGGTGCCTTGAATACGAAGAATCGAATTAAAATAAACTTAAAATTGATTGAAATTATCTGAGACTTAATAAATTAAAATATTTTGTGCGAACTAAAGTTTTGTCGACATCACGACTTAGGTTTCCATTAAGCAAAGTTCAAACAAGTTGATTTCAATGATAAATATTCGATTATGATGCACATATTAAAAAGATATTGCAATAATAAGGAGAAAGTAGATACCTAGAAGAGAAGCTTGCAGTTGAAAATGTCAATAATAAATACTTATCTATCGTAATAATGAATAAAGAATTGCATATATCGTATCGTAATTATGGGGTTAAATAAAATATACAAGCATATTGCGGTCGAAAATCTCAAAAGAACAAGCTACTGCATCCCTATAAGAAAACCATAAGAGATTTAAAACATCTCGAAAAAGGAGAAATAGAAGGCGAAAGGCTTCTTCCCGCCGCCGTCTCCCACAAGTGATGCGCCGCGAAGGGATGGCGGAAGGGAAGGGAACCACGGAGAAACAACGGCCCCTCTATCGCGGCTCCTCAAAGGAAAGTTTTGGCGGCGACCGTTAATATTATTTGTGAAGTCAATCCGGCGGAAAAAGCTTTCTCCCTTCAACAGCCCATCTCTCTCCCCGCACGAGGTGTCTACCCCTCCACAACAAGATGCGCGATTAATTACACAGAATCCCTCACCTCCCTCCCTTTGATGCCTCCTCCTTCAACTCCCTTTATTCCGTCTCATACGCCGCACCCGCTCTTTTTCCTTCCCGTTTGGGTGCGCACGTGGCCATGAAAATTTAATATGCTCAGAGGGGTTGGGATTGGGGTGAGATGGGGAGGCGTTTTGGGGGGCGGATACAGCGATTAGGGGTAGCGGATGAGAGGAGACAGACAGACAACTTTGTTTTGAGGAATCCGGGAATTTACGGTTCCTCTTCATGTTTACCGCTCTAATAAAACTGAGCCATAAAGATACTATTCGATTCCATTTAATATCTTCTTTGGAATTTTATTTCGGATATTATCAAAAGAATTGAATTTGATTAATGCCTCGGAAAAAAATTCCTGATGGGAGAGGATGAATTACAAGGAAAAGGAAGGAAATGTGGGAAGATGAGACGCGAATTGAAAAATCCAAGATTCAAGGAAAGACAAATGGGAAGCGTGTTCGTCTACTTTGATAGTGGTCTCTTTTTCAATTCCAGGATTCAAGGAAATTACTGTCAATTTTCGTTGATAGATATACGTTACATGTGATAAAATTTCGCCAAACCTTACTTACAAAATATTTTACTTACAAAAAAGCGCTAAATTTGACAAAATGATCAAGTATAAGCTAAGGTTTCAGTAATGATCTATCAGACTGTAAGCTTACGGGAACAATAAATTTAACTGGTAAGAAAAAACACGAAAGAGATGAAAGGCTGAAAGGATATGTATTAATATTTTCAAATTTAATAAAAGGAATCAAATTATTATGAAATTCCTATTAAAAGGGGATCATATTTAAGTATAAATGCACGCGGAAATTAAAGAAACATTTAATAACAGAAAAATGAAAGAAAAAAAATATATTGTTTGTAACGAGAATTCCACTTCGAAAAATACTCGAACTAAAGAGAAACGGACTCAAAACATGCGGAAGAGAGGAAGAGGGAAAGCGTAAGAGATGTTGATAGAATGGGCGAGAAGGGAAAGATAAGGAAAGAGGGGAGATATTCGAGAATGGTGGAGAGAGAGGAAAAGAGAAAGCCGGAAGAGGGGAGAAGATTGAGAGCGGTGGGATAAAAGAGTACGAGGAATTGGGGAGAAACGGAGATAGGTTTAGAGGACGACACCCTCCGCGCCTCGCGATAGTGGTGAGAAAGCCAATAAAGAAGAGTAACTAAAACTAGGAACGGTTTCGAGTCCAAAATTTTTTACTGTCATAAAATAATTCCCCAAGGCCCTTATTTTTACAATCTATTCCGTAGATATGAGTACCTAACCAATGAGGTCCAGTATCTTATCATTTGCCCTTCTGCTATCTTCTATAAAACTTCTTCAACTAAAGCGCCGGGCATTGAGCAGCTGTGGTAAGAAAAACAACACCGAAGGTACATACATTAACATGGTACATGCGTTAACACTATGAACATGGAGAGGCAATCTGTTGAGTGAAAAATAGGTGAAGTGTGATTCGTCTAAAGTAAGCAAGTTTATATTGCCGGCTAATCAACTACAAATGTAATGCCGAGATGAAGTTAGTCCCCGGAAAGACAAATGAGAAGCATGTTCGTCTACTTTGAAAGTGGCCTCCGTTTCGATTCCCGGTGGTGACCACGATGTTTACCCAGCATCGCTAAGAATTGGGCAGCATCAGTTTGAGGGTTAACCCCCCCCCCCCCTAAGAGGGTCAGAATCTTTAAGAAAGATATCCCAATTTCGGAAAGATCAATTATTTTGCTACATAACGGTGTTAACCTCCTCATGTTCTATTCAGTTAATGTTTTAGAAGGGAATTTTTTAAAAATTTCTTGTAGGATGTAGCGTATATACCGGCCCTTATAAGGTATATTTTTGTTCTCTAAACTGCCTGGAATTCCCCTCCCCATAGATATATCCTGGCTGCGCTACTGACTACAATAAATCGTGGAGGATCTCATTCGTTCGGCTCAACAAGGAGGCGTTGGAATCAATGGGTTGACACCAAATATGTGTCACCAATTGAACCATTAATGCCGTTTGGTCAAGCCTTTGTTCTATGATATATGGGCTGTAGCGTCAAGGAATTGATTTAATAAAATGAGGGGGTTGGCTGATTCTTGGCCAGAAGTCAAGAGCAGCCAATCTCTGACACACTATTGATTGTAATTCGTACTAAAATTTAAATATATCCAGTACTGGGATCTAAAATCTGTGAAGGGTAGTAAATTAAAATCACATTCACCCTTTTAACGAAGGACTATCAAATTGTTTGAGAGTCATTGAGATACAGCCTTACATTCTTTCAAAAGCCACAACCCTTCCTCCTTCATTCGGCTTTGAGTGATATTCTTCACTCCTTTTAATGGTCAAAAAATCAAGTACCCACAATGGGGTAATATAAAGATTACCGGTCCCATCATTATCCAGGATTTGGGAAACAACAATGATTCGTCAAACTCAGAACGTTTCACCTGATCTGTAAAAATGTACGTCTTTCCTCTTCTTCCCCAATTCCCTATGCGCTCCCTATTTTCCGCAGGACTTCTACAAATGTAAAACTTCAGCAGTAAAGTTAAATTTTCCTAACTAATTTGCAAGGTGCGCTTAGTTCCGCGATAAATTTGCCGCTTAACGGGGGCTTCAATAATTTTAATCCATTCCGAATATGATATTTTCTAGGTGGATTAATACTTATTTTGACAAACGTGCGATTAGTGTCTCCCAAGGTGGAATTATCACACAATGCTGTGGAAGACGTCCGTTGAGAATAGCTACCAAAGGGAATTTGAGAAGAGCTGTGATGTTTCCACAATGTATTTATACGGCCCAGCGCTCCTGGCCTAAGCTTGAACATAAAAATCTGATTAGCCATCCGTTCGACAGAAAACTCTGCGGGCGGTATCCTATCTTGAAGTGTTGGAAGAATCTCGAATGGGGAGAGGAAGGTGCGGTGAATCTATTCTTTCGCAAGCGGTACCCCTCACTTCATATCCCTCAGCAATCCATCTCTCGCAGCCACAACTCAAAGCTGTACCGCTGATCTTCCCAAGGCACGCATCTTTCTCTCCATCCTCTTCGACGCCTGTTTCTGTGACACCGCTTCCTTTCTCAAAACTTACCGCTTGAGACGGCAATTACGAAATAAAACGCGTGCTTGCGTCCTCTCCTCGTCTGCGGTCTCCAGGTGGTCTATTAAGTCAGCCACCATCATTTCGCAAACAGAAAAATCTAGAGCAGCCAGTTCCCAAAGTTGACAACCTTAGGGAATGTTTCAGAAAGTGAGACTGAGGAATAGAAATTTTGATAAAACTTCCAAAAGTGATGGATCTATTTACAAGGATAAGCATGGATTTACATGGATAGCTCCAGCATTCATCTTAACACAATCTTAACATTTCAAATAGGATGGATCTTGTCTCACAGATTATTACTCTTTACATATTTGCGCATTTTTTTACTGTATTTCCATGCAAGAATCAGTTATTAATTGAAAAAAAAAATCTTGTACACTTACACAGATTTTATTAATGCGACATGTTTCGCTAGCAAGCAAGCATCATGATGCCTGATGTCGCGTTAATAAAATTTGTGGAAATTTACGAGATATTTCTTTTCTATTACAATGGCCTTCCAAGAAGTAATGCCTTCGCACATTCAATTTAGTCAGTTAAGAACACGTAATCGTGAGGGATTTCTTACCACAGGCAGTTGTTCCTAATGTGTCCTATGGAAGACAACGAGTGACCAATGATTTGAAAACAGGATATCTGCTACGTATGGAAGGATAAATCTAGAACATAGCCGTGAAAATGCATGTTTCAGTTGTTTCTTCATTTGATTTTCAAAGTATTCATGAATTCATATTCTGCGCGTCCGTTGTTAAAGATATATGAAAATCTAAACTCTATGATTATATTAGTCTAAAGTTTCTCATTAATTTTTTAAGGATCACCGTTCCAACATTTAAACATGTAGGGCCAAACTCGACTATTTCATACCTTTATCTAATTTATTTTTAATTATTTTAATCGCCTTCATTCGCTATTATCTTTCCTATTTATTTAAAGTAATCGTAAATGTCTCTCGGATGGAGGTCGTTTTTCTCCCCTTATGAAAACTTTCTTATCCGATGAATTATATCCTTAAATTTTTTAAATGATGAGGAGAGTATTATGAGCAAAAGGGAGGGTACTCAGGAGGGTATTATGAGCAAAACATTCAAACATTGGAGAAAAAAACAGCGGAAAATATCCTACCTTATATTATCGTTTATTTTTTTATGAATATATATTTCTAAAATGACGCAGATGAACCTCTTACATTTTCAAATTGAACAACCCTCATAAATTGATGGGATATTCTTTCGAGTCCTAAAAGTTTGATCGCGTTTAGGTTCATAGTAGCAAAAGGTCTAATCATCGCATTGGAGAAGTTCCATTAGTAATGAAAGGAGGGAAGTAAGGTTTTGAAATGAGTGGGCATTACGCAGGGACCCTATAAAAGAAAATTGAAAAAGCCGGAGTTATTGAAAGCATTGATAAAAATACTTCTGGAGGTATCTCGTTACGTAGCAACGTATCAGCTTGTAATTTTTCTCCAGTTCTGGAAACTTCCTTGTGAATTACTTAATCGTATCCGTACTGTTTGACCCTAATTTCATCAAATTTTTACAATATGACGAAGTATTTCCAAACTACAATAGAGATTCGATAGACAAACCAATGCAGAGAAGTTTTAATTAGCAGATTTAGAAGTTGAACACTGTTTGAGAAACGGGAATACTTAAAGGACGTACTATAAGCACAGATATAGACCAATTGGAACAATTTGGTCGTTCCCTTTCATTTGGCCCTTTCATTCGCTAACTCCAAAGACTGGGATATGATTAAAGAATGACTTGAAGTTTTTAAAGTCTAAAAAATGACCCGAGCTCTCCATTTAGGAATGACTTCATGTGAACAAGTTGAATTGGGCGAATGCATCAACCTTCACTATCAAGGTTAAATGCCGCAGTAAATCCTCCCTTTGAAAATCATTAGGGAAATATATTTAGACGCAGTTCATACAATTTATTTAAATTTGCCATATTCATGACCTCATGCATCACCTTACAACGATTTTTTTTCTTTTAGTCTTGGAGGAAGAGTATTAGAGTGATGTTTCCAAAGGAACACATAACGGCAGTTTTCAGGAGACTAACTTCAGTAAGTAGAAAGAGAAATCCCTATTGATGGATGAAAACTATTCGACCATGAAAATAACAATTGGTTGTTATAGGACTCTAAAGTTAAAAATGAAGCTGCTGCAATCATTTTTATTTCGTGACTAGTTTTTCGCTTGCCTTTTGTGCTTGTCATTAAAAAAATAGGTAAAATAAATCTCGCTTGCAGGAATGTTACACGTAACACGTAACAAAAATAAATTAGAATCTGCTCAATTTTATGATTTTGTTTCCTAAAAGTAATCTGGGAAAAATTTTCTTGAATACGTTGATTTAGAAGAATAGCTATCATTATGGACTATTTCAGTGTTTTGAAATATATTTGCCTTGTTTAGCGTTCCATCAATTCAGGAAACTTTTATGAGCTATAATGGATAAATTAGTAGCCTCTCAACATCAATTAACATCTACGATCTTTGAAAAACTTTACAACCTCATGCTGGCTACTTCTCACCACTCTCAGACGCTAAAAGCACTAATTCAGCTTCATTCTTCAACTCATCATGCCCGTGTCATCACGTATTAAGTTTCATAAAACAATAAGAAGTCATCATATATTTTTTTCTCCTAGCTCTTCTTATTTATCTATGACGAGGGCAGGATGTACATTCAGAACTTTAGAGAAGATTCATAAGAAACAAAGACTGTGAAATATTTTCAATGTGGATATACCCAATCCATCTTCAATAAATCAATATTTTCCATTGCTACATTCAAAAACTATGTTCTTTACCTAATTTGTCTTAGAAAAGTTTTCTTAATAAGTTTGTCTTGATGAAGCATCCCTTCCTTTGTTTAATAATGGCTTGCTTCTGTATTTACCTTCCACACGATATATCAGGCTCTTTTCGCCAATATTTTCCCCCATTTTACTATTATAAAAGTATTCGTTAAGCTCTTTCCGTAATATTCATTAATGCAGGATACCAAAAACCATCTTCGATATATTTTTCTCAGAGAAGATAACCAAAAGTATCAAGTTGATTATAGAATCCAGTGATATAATAAAGGGCGTGTAAACCCTCAAGATATAAGAGTTGATCTACAACCCAATTGAATTAAAATCTCCGAGTTGTGACGAGAAAAGCACCATATATACTTATGTCGAAATACAGGAGAATGCAAAAAACTATCTAGAGCAACTCTTGGCTTCGCTTGTTATTAGCATAAAATTCCGCAAAACTCATTTTTGCAAATCTTCTCATTCCTTCCTCGTTTGAGTTGGAGGAGATATTTTTTCCCTCGGTCCGCCAAAGTAGAATCCTTACGACTTCGACGAAGACGAAGAGAGAACTTGGAGGAACTCTCCTTTCTTTTTCGATTCTTCGAAACTCGCAAAGACCTGCGGACCTCGAATTTTCTCTATGGGCAAACCAAGTTCGAGTTCCCAGCTACTCCTCACACTCCCAATCCCTTCGAAAACTCCTACCGTTCATTTTTCTTCTCATTTCTCCGCCGAACCTTTCCATCTTCCACCTCCACTTTTTATTTTTCGAAGTCACGGCTCTAGCCCTTCGGCCATGCGGAGCGAAGGAGTTCTTTTTTATGTACTCTCGATGGAGAATTCAGGTCATTCGATTTTTTTCTGCGGATTTTTCTTAGGGAACTCCATTATTTCGAAACGGCGTGGGCGGTACCTTTAATGAATGAAAAGTTAGTGCTCGGTCAAGTCTGATTTTTTTCAACGAAAGTGTTTTGGGTCGTGCTACATTGGGGTTTCCCAACCCAAGGTATTTCCAACTCTTTACATAATATTTTATCGAACGCTGTTCACGCATTTTGAGTTTTTTTACCGCCTTTGATTCAAGTATTAAAATATCATGAGGTCGACAGAAGATTTTTTCCAAGTTAAAAGCGTAGATTTCTCTTAATTATAAAACTGTTTGATTCTAGTTTATATTCAGGAAAATTTAGGTTTTTCGTTAATTTCGTTTCTTAAATATACGGGCATGAGGAAGTATAAAACACCGAAGTATTTTTTTGGGAGGTAAAATAACGAAACCCCAAGTATAGAAAATTTTACTTGCTATGAACATGTGGAATAAATTAACCTCGGAAGGCATTCCAAAACATTTGGCACTAAGAAATTCATATTTATATAACTGAGTTGAGAAACTACCTGAAATAAACATAAGAAAGTTAAAAAGAGGAGACCGAAAGTTAAAGGGAACTAGTACCAATGGTTATGAAATGTTAAAAAATAATGAAGGTATTTACATTCAATAGAGAAAATTGATTTAGGACAATTAATTGATTTTTAGGACAATTTCGCGCACTTATGTATCTCAGTTGAAGAGATAATAGAGAATAAAAACATTATAGCTAATTATAGCTAGTCTGTCACGGTAGGAATATCTGAAAGAACAACTTTATTAGGATTTTTATAATGAAGAACTACATTTTACCAAGTAGCTTATGATGTACTTTTAAGAGTATAAGACTGAAACGATTTCACTAAAAGATCGTAAATTCAATTTACCAGAAGTTTTCGCGTAATTTGGGTCATTATTTAGTATCTCATAAGCACACTGATCTACATGAGTCATATTTTTCTCGGCAAGTTCAAGCCATGTTCAATTCTCTAATTAAGGCCCTTTAAACTTAACTGCTTGATAACAGGGCTTTGAACTGTAATTATCTTCGTTCCGATTTTTGCCCTGGTCCAATATGAAAACGCTAAATTTCGATTCGGTTTCTCTCCGCAGCGACCGTTGCACCGGTTTGAACCTGTTATTTCCTCTCCGATAAAATAATCCATGCAAGGTTTATAATATACGCGACATATAAAAAAGAATCTCTTAATTAAATTTTAGATTAAACTAGAGGTATGAAATAAATAATTAGAGGATAAGTTCAGTACTTAAAGTTAAAATATTAATGAGATAGTCGCAAATCACCGTCGCATATTTTTATTAAATATAACTTGTTAATACTGCGAACCGAAAATCAGAACGGAAAAATATGACGATATTTGTTCAGGTTATATGGTCTTTTTGATATGTCACCTATTCAATGCAGAATTTTCTCTGTGTACCCGAATGTTTTGTGGTGAAACAAATTATTATCATTATCCAAGAATTTTAAATTTCGGTTCGGGTTCTGTTTTTATTCCCGCCAAAATAACTTTCTATCGGTTTTCGGTTAGGTTCCAGTTCGATTCCCTTCTTGGTAACTAACTTCTTTTCCTAACACCAAACAAATTCTGATTTTGCCTTCCCCTTTCATTTAATTTTCAATTCATTTTTCAACAGCTCATCTCATTTCAGTATTTTACCTAACCACTTCTAGAATTCTTTTATTCCCTTATTCATAACCCTTTCTTCTCCTTTCACCTCCAGCACCTCCTCGTTTTTCTAATCAACCCAACTTATCTGTCCCGTTTACGCTACATCCATATCGTGAAGGCCTTTAGTGCTTCTAATTCCTTCTTTCCTTGTATCCACGATTGTTGAGCGACGCTCCCCAGACTAAGAATTTTATAAGTCCTTTCTCGACATCATTTGAAGCTCATTAGTCATCAGTTCAACAGCAACAGGAAAGTTTCCTTAGCTGCTATTGTTTCTCGAACCTCACATCAGTAAAAAAAAACAATTCTTAAGAGATGATACTGGTGTCTCTCTTCCACCTTTTCATTCTTTACCTTAGTTGTCAACTTAGCTTCCTTTTCTTTGGTAAATCCTATATCTCTGACGTTCATTCTCACCGGATTAAAGCATAAAGTTATAAAAATTGTGAGCAATAACTTGCTATACAAAATATTGTTTTAAATACTGATCATATAAAAATAACTTTAAAATCATACAAGGAGTATGCTTTAAACTTTGCGCACCTTGAAAAAATTATAATACTGAATCTCTTTCGACCTTAGTCAACAAAATCAACTTTAATTGCAGACATATCGTTAACCTTAATGAGGGATATGAAACCTTTGGCACGCGTACCTCACGTGACACGCCGATGAGTTGTTTCTGGCACGTAAAATTGTCCTTGCCAAACGTAATCTCAAATTTTAGGGAAAAAATTTACTTTTTCGTAAAACGCTTCCCGTATTTTTTTCTTTCAGTCAGTTTCACATTAAAATAAAAAAGAATAGTGGGACTGATACATTTGTACTACTAAATTTTAAACTAAAAATTTATCAGTGCCGCTCTTCTTTTTTATTATAAAGGAATACTACCAAGTAAAGGCCGAGACTATCAGCGCAGTTTCACATTAATTACACAATTACTTATTAGTCAAATATCAAGGTATGAAATGAAATTTCTCAAAATATTTTAGTTGGCATGTGGAATAATATTGACCATTGTAAATCAAAGATTTAACCAATTCTGGGAAGCAATCTCCGAAAGGTTTCCCAACCCTATCCTATCTCCTTATTACTCAAGAACCTCAACTCTTCCAATTCGGCTCAAAGAGAGCATCAAACGAAATTTCTATTGCATCAGTCGAAAATCCGTACCGTGAATTTATAACTTAATAATTCGAAGTATTGAAAATTCAAGGTATTTGAGATGTATGCTTCGGGCGGAAATGTATTTGTATTACCGCCACATCTCTTTCAAACTGCAGACAGTTTAACCAAAGAGCCGGTAGGGTTCACGGCAGTACTAGCCGTTGCTGCCTGACCTCTAACGGTCGGAGTGCTCACTCCTATACGTGATCGTCCGGTTCATAAAAATTGAATTTTTTTACAACAAACTTTTCATCGATCACTGTCTGAATAATATTCTAGAACGTTGACTGCTTGACTAAAGCAACTGAAATTAAAACACGACAAATCTTGTAAGCTAATATGCTATCGCAGTATTTTACAAACTTAAAGTCATAAAATCCTGTTATGATTGCGGCAAACGCAATACCTTAAAAGCAAGTTTCATAAGAGTTTTTGGTGATTAGATGAATATTGAAACGTTTAAATATTAAAATTAGTAATTATATTTTATATTGAATAATACAGAAAG
>KZ308498.1:1488970-1691517 GCA_000376725.2 Ladona fulva
ATTATCTCACTCTTTCATTGCAAATTCATATTTAATAGTCAAAGTAATAATGAAATAACATCCCATGATTCCTAAAAGTTTTTAGATCTTTTGCTCTTTGAATCAGTTCTCACAATTTAATCTTTTTACATCCATAACTGGCAGAAACTTTTTGTTTCAATAACCAGAGAAAATTTTACAACATCCTTTATAAGAACTTAGCAAGAAAAATAGGATTATAATTTAGACAATTTCTCTTCCCATTGAGAAAATCACCGCTGCGCATCTGTGCTGAAAAAAGCAAATTACATTATTGAATTGTGGAATTCTTTAACTTGCGACATAAAGTAAAACATTTAAACGTTTTTGTTGAAATATGGGATAGAATTCTTTTAGAGTTGGCGCCGTTGGAAGTTAAGGAAACTGTCAAAGTTACAGCAATATTCAATAGGTGGCACTGTGTGCCTGTATTTGGACGAGCTTCGCCTCAGCTCAAGGAAGACGGAATTTGAACTGTTGGAAAGGAGACTAATGATTTAATTATTGCAAGATGACATTTATTTTTAAAATAAACCAAACATAAAATAATGAAAATATCTTACTTTCATTCCGAAATTACCTTTATAGCATCATAGTATGAAAATAATTCTATTTTCCCTAAAATACTTCTCTATTCACGTGCTCTCAAAAAATGTAACTTGAATAAAATTGCTAATTATCATTCAGGTTATTTTTGTACGATAAGGTGAAAATAATAATGCCGTCTGGAAAGTCGTTGTTCTGGAAAATTATCCTTGTCGTTTTTTGCCAACTGTTCCTAAGGCAAAATGCTGATAGTTTTGGTAAATAGCGCTCCTTTCATGCCGTGACCATTGGCTAAAGAAGTTAATGCTGCTAAATGTTCGTCATCACAACTGCAAATTCGTATACGTTCTTTATCTTCAAGATGATTTCTGCTTTTAGTCAAAATACGCCAATCAAGCCAAAAAGTACCATTTTTTAAGTTGTAAAGTTTTCAGATTATGTCGTCACATTCTTATGATTCCTTTTTACATTTTCTTGTTCACTTTTGTATACTTGAAAACGATTACGTAAAACTAGTAACAAAATATCACAAAATTGGTCTTATCGTCTGACAATATTTTGACAATTTTTTTATTGTGCTTTCTGCCTATAAGGCTTAAAATAAAAGGGTTTGATTAATTTAATTTTAACTTTATCCAGGATAGCTATCAATATAGTGATATTATGTTATACATGCCCCAGAATACATGTACTATATTAATTTATGCTTCCATTCACATTTATAGAAATAGGCGTATTCAATAGGATACGTTTGCGTGGGTATAATTCTGAACGCAATTACCTTTCGCCTTCTACAATTATTGCATAAGATTGTACTTTTCTATACTTGACAAGGAGTTTTATCTCGCCAAAAGAAAACTAAGGGAAAATTTTCTGCTCTGGATGTACACAAAAAGAGGAGTGAGATTTTCGATTTTATTTCCTATCTTTCCTATTTCCTGTCTCGTGACCCTGTAATTTGCGTCATGCCGTGACACGCAAACCTAGGCAAAGGCTGCACGGGGATGGTGGGAAACCAGATCAGAAGAAACTTTCTATCCACTTCTAATTCCATACACAATACAAGCATAAATGGCTTGTGTTTCGTTTTAATCTTCTCTTTACAATCAATTCTTAGGAATGAAATAATATATTCAGACTAAACGCACGCTGTATGTGCTCACAATTAGGACGTATGTATACGCTGATGTCAAAGAAGTTTCGGTTTTAAATACCGTTCGATGGAAGGAAGAAGCTTAGTTTCCTTCTCGGGTATTCTTCTAAAATTAGAATCTTCCATGAAAAAAAAGATTTTTTCGCTACTTGAAAATGAATATAAATGTGGTGATAATCCATTTTTATTTTTCGTGACGGGAAACTTTTCTGGCAGAAGAATAAAGACGAGTTTCTCGGAAGAACTCGCATGCAGACCTTGGCTGATAATCGGTAACAAATATTACTTTTCGTCGAGATTTTTCGCGAGTTCTTTTAGGGACGAGAAAAAGTGTAAAAACTTCACAGAATCAGGCGAGGTGTTGTGGTAATCCATAATGGAAGAATATAAGAATAATTTGTACTTTGTAACGATTAATGAACGATAAACTTCACCAGAAGATGACGATTAATCGTTCGAAACCGGTCGTGTAACTGTTTTGTGAAAATAAAATTTGTGGTAAAAGTACAAATTATTCTTATATTCTTCCGAGAAAAAGTGTGCTCCATTAGAAGCCGAAGTTGTAGATACTTATAAATTAATACATCAAATATTAATGGTCACTTTATGAAAAACTACATCGGAAATAAGAGAAAATTTTATTTCCGGATGTTTTTTCTCTCATTAAGTACTACAAAAATCTGAAGATAATATGGTTACTGTTATGTATATCCACATTTATCTGCTTCACATAGAAATATTATATAGAATAGAAACGTCTAAAATAATGAATGAAATTTTCATCGTTTATTAAAAGAAGTTATCGTTTCACATTCTTGGATTTCAAAACATGCCTTTCAGAAGTATAATTAGCGTCATAATATGGGATCCAAAGCGTGTTAAAATTCAAGTCACAATTTAATCGCACGATACAACTTAACGCAGTGATGAACGTTTCCTCGGCTACTTTGTTATCTCCCTAAAATTACATCTTACCTAAAATCACTCTTTCAAAAGATAGAAGATTAGATTTTGGAATTCGATTTCAATATGATTTTCAGCAAGAAAATCGTTTAAAAAATTGTGTCCTCGTATTCCTGTTAATTTTGTAATTCTTGGCTACAGAGATTTAATGCTATGAAGAAGGTGTTACCAATTGATTTTTATAATTGATTTCGATAAATTCATAGCTGTAATAATCCTCTAATAATTCATAATTGTTAGTTCCAATTTCAGAAAGGTTTCGGGATACGCTCTTTCTTAATATTCTTTCAATTGTATTAGTCGTTTGCGACTTAATTTCTAAGGAGAAACTAAATGAATTATTGAATGGTGATGAGCTGAAAACATTCGAAGATGGAATAAATTTGGCCTCGTAAAAAATTTTATATCTATAAAGTTGCTCTATATTTTAAGTCGATAAAGGTGATGTAGGCCGTTCTCTGAAAATGCATTCTTTTAAATATCACCTTTTATAATTTTTATTTTAATACTTAGATATTTCGCCCAAAAATGTGGAGACGAGATCATAAGTAGGTATCTCTTCAATCATAGAGGTCTCTAGGCTAATCATCAGTAATTGCAAAATAACAAATGAATGTATTCCAGCTGTAGAATTTCGATAAAGGAAGAAAATTAAACCTAAGTCATGCGCAAAGTCATTGATTG
This sequence comes from Ladona fulva, assembly GCA_000376725.2. Classification (NCBI taxonomy): domain Eukaryota; kingdom Metazoa; phylum Arthropoda; class Insecta; order Odonata; family Libellulidae; genus Ladona; species Ladona fulva. The sequence continues at coordinate 1,492,335 of KZ308498.1, forward strand.
CATCTGCTATGGAATGAAAATTAAAAGTATATTACTTCCTTAAGAAAGTTTCATCATCATCTCAAAATTGACTTGCAATACAGGAAAAGAGAAATCCGATTTCGAGGGAAAACTTCGTAACCGTAAGGCAATGTTTTGAAATAGGACTTACTATATGAGAAAATACAGTCGCACTAATTATATGTAATACATGCAGTAGTAGTCGTATCATTGTTAAAAGTACTTCGACAACTAAGATAATTTCGCTCATATGAGACCCACCGGGAATCGAACCCGGGACCGCTTTTGAAGAAGTCGAATGGGCAGCCCACTTGGCTACCCGCACTAGGTATGCTCATTAGACCTTCTCATGATTTTACCGATGATGCACTAATCTTTTAGGAAAATTCCTGGACTCAAAAAAATTGATTCTACGAAAATTGATTTCTTTATCTAGCAATATTTATTTAAAATCAGATTATCATTTTTTCTAGATTGCTATATTAAAATAAAACCTCAAATGACAGCCGATTAGAAGGAAAAAAGTGGATTAATTAACTGAAGATTTTCAAATTAGCACAGTGCATGCATCCCTTTTTTATTATTTGTAGGATTTATGAAAGAAAATTCGTGTAATGTCACTATAAGAGAAGCACTTATTTCTTCTGAAGAATACATTCTTCTACTACATTACTTTAATTGCTCTACGATAAGTTGACAGAAAGAAATATTTCAAAATATTTCATTTTTAATCACGTCAGCGTCATAACAGCTCTGTTGGGTAAGTTATGCCAAGTTAAAACTCTAAAATAAAAATATATTTGAAAGGGCTCATTGCGAAAACTCAGAAATGAAACCATGGAAGATCCCTGGATTAGTCTGTAGTCTCAATAATTACAATATGAATTCAGGGTACTATAGCTGTTTCCGTGATGGAATAAACATTTAGAAAATATCTAAGTGGAAAAAATGGGGTCGGTGGTATTTTAATGTAACTTCTACCGCTCCGACTTCTATTATTCCCCAATGACCTTACAATTCATTTCTATGGTGGGCTTTGAAGAAAGTCTGAAAGCAAAGAGAGTTGCAAGCTAAGCAAAGTGTGTACGTGGAGGTTGAAACATTTTGCACACGCAATCATCAGAGAGAAAAGCGGCAAAGTGCCAGGAAATGACTGCGTTACTTTTCAAACCTTTCTGCTCCTGTCTATACATATCTAGTATCCTTGAAAGGCGCTAAATAAGCCATGGACGGAAAAAAATATTGCTACGTCAGAAATAGGAAGGTAGGCTTAGAAGCCTCAACGTAGTTGCTGTTAGTATTACCATTCTTTACACAGTTTCATCTGGTACAATGTCTGTATAACATAAGTGTTAATCAAAATCGAATTATTAGAATTCCTATATTTTTTGTTTCGGATTGAAAGAACATATTTCAGATTTTACCTAATTTATGATACGTCATTCCCTTCAAAACTGGTTCATTTATATCTACCACAAAGAATAGCCTTGGATAAGTCATACCTTAGGCAGAATTGAGGACAGTAAAAGACGAAAAGTGAAATTGTGTACGCAGTGGAATTTTCACACAGTGAATTTTATTTTAACAGATATGGAGTTCAACGAAGTTAAGATTTCCTCTATAGATTTTATTAGAAAATTTTTCCAATGGAAACTTTTGCTACAATGAACGTTAGAAAACCCTTTTTTTTAATAACTACGATAGAAGGGGATAGGGTGAGCTATCATGAACAGTATGTGGGGTAGCCACCTCAAAACTCTCATTCTCCTGGAGATTTCTGCTTTCAACTCGGAGATTTTCAAAGTTATAAGGATTTTCCGTTGAACTATCACGTTGAATATGGGATTAGAAGTTTTTTTTGCATGATATTCTGGCTTTTTGACTTTATTTTTGATTCTTTACATCCAAATCTCAGTTTTTATAAATAAAAATCAATATCGACGTGGATATTTTGGTCATCCGAAGTAGCTTCATTTAACTCGAGATTTCACATCAAAGAAGGATAACCTGACAGTATGACTTGATTACTCTCATCATAATATGTAGTGGATCATCAGTAACAGTTATGAGAAAATGAATGAAATAAATAAGGCATTGATCTGCAAATATATACCTGTGCGTCAAATACGTTCGTAAGAAGAAGATTTTTCTTGGTTGATCGCCGTAGAGTCTTGATTTATTGAACCTATAAGAATTCGGAAACAGTAAATGTTGTCCTAATAAATTTATTCACGTTAAAGCGGCCTTGACTCTAATGAGATGCATTCTTCGAACACCTCTGACTTAATAGACATCGGCATAAATCGTGTTTCTGGAGTCGATGGGGTCACCAAAGATCGATAGTCGATGAATGTAGTGAACCAAAATTCTACTGATGAGATTATAGTTAGATGAGAGTAAGATCTTCAATGAACCTTGAATCCGTTTTAGTTTTCAGATTTTTATGAAAATATACACAAAATGTTACGCAATTCCTATGGTAATGTATTCAACTAACTCCCGTTTAGAAAATCATAAAATATGTGCACTGCGGAGGCAGAAGCGCCTCTCGGTTGGGAAGAGGCTTCGCCCAAGGGTCCCGAATTTTGAAATTCCACAGCAATAAAACGACGAAAAAATGAAATATGATAGAAATAAAAAAGTGACCCGCTCATCAGTTTTTTTTAGTTTCGTCTATTTGCTATCTTTCACGTAAAGAGAAAGGTAAATAATTAAAGTTACATTGGTTTTGTTGCGTTTCCTTACATATGAGATGCGAAATTAATAAGCAACAGCTCTCGCCTGATATTAAAATATTTGTTATTGCAATGAAAATTTTATTACATAACGTCACTCTCCAATTCAGCCTGGTAGATTGGTCGTCAAGAGTTCCACACACCTGAATTTGTAAATACAGTGTTGTGCTTCAAATGAGATTTTGGGGTCGGAATAACTATAGAAAATGTAAAAACTGAGTCTTTCCGTGGTAATTTTAAAAATGTGACCGTGAAAGTAAATCTACTTTTTCATGAAAATTAATTATTATTAACACTTGTATGCACTCTCCAAAACGGGCTACCAGAATGGTCTTGTTCTGAATTCAGGATTCATGGGTCCAATGAGATGATTTTTGAAGTTCAGCCGGCCACAGATGGCCAGGGCCTCCAAAACCATGGGGGCGTCCCTACACAGAGGTGAAGAAGGAAACTGCTTATTTTTTGCGAGAATATATTTGTGACGCTCGAATTGTCAAACTGATAATGGTCCTATCATTAAATGCCTATGCAATAAGTTTAGGCTAAGATAAAACCCTGGTGCATAATAAATTATAAGGAAGTAAGATCAAGACTCAAATCGACCCAACCCAAGACAAGGAGGCAGTAGTAAGGCATAGTTAGGAATCACATTGAAATTGCCATACATTTAAGCACTGAGTATTTAAACTCTTGCGCCGCCATTACGCTGGAAAATTCCGATTCCTCAATGACTTCGTATTCTTATTAATATTTCTCTCTAGCAACATAATAGCAGTTTACAACTTTCAAATTCAAAAAATCACCTTTAAAAGCCACATCATAGCATGTTTTGAGCAAGTTATCTGCTATGAAAACTTCGAATACTTCCCTGTTTATTTTACAACTTTTTTACTCAATTGCCAGGATTTTGGTATCCGTGAAGTCTTATGGAAATGTGACGACACTGTCAGGATCAGAAAAGAGGATTTAGGTACAATTTCCTGACCAGTTTAAAGTTTGACAAGTTTATTATTAGAATCGCGTTGGGGTGACTTCATCAACGGACGAATTCACCGATTGGTTGCTGCAATCCGACGCCGGAGGTTTCTCTCTCTGCATTTGCTCTTCCGAAAGAGCTGCAAACGCTGCCAATGGACAAGAGGGACGACCAGATGACCACGTAGCTTGAATTCTCAGAATCATTCATTTCGAAAGACACTTCCCTGGAATGAGCTTCTTAACTTTTCAGAAATGATTATTACAATTTTTTCAGGTTTCTGGAGACGGCGAATCTGATAAAGTCGAATTGTGGCCGAAATTCTCAAAAGCCGAAACGTAATGATGACATCCGCGGAAAATGAAAATCGGGAGAAAACATATTCATGGTCTATTTCGGCGAGAGATCGAGATAGATCGATGACGTCGGTTGATGAAACGAGAGAGAGAAAGCGATTACTCCTACGGAACGCCTCTGGTTAAGAAACCACTGCTATGCAGGTATATACATACTAAATTCGATGTGGCATTCTCAAGTGGAGGGATTTCACTTCATCTTATTTCCTCTTTAAATGAATTTGTTGAGAAATAAGCGAGTAGGTGTCAATTAAACTTGCATTAACTTGGCTAGTATGCAAAACGCTGTACGGCGGGTGTCCTTGCAAACCTCTACTTCGCATTTTCTCAATAAGTAGCAAAACATTTTTTCGCATAGCATTCTTCTGCGGCAAGAATCTAAGGATATGCTTTCCTGTTGAAAATAACTTCCTAATTTGTGTTTCATTTTCATGTCAAAGCAAATTTGCCATATATACACCATACATCTGTATTTATGGCCACAAATGTGAAATACGTTTAGCTTCAATTTTTTGCTCCCTTGTTAAATAAAACTTCTTTTATACGACAAAATTAAAATGATAGAAATTCAGGAATATTACTAATTTTATGCTTAATTACTTTAAACAATAGCATAATTCGTATTTCATCTCACGGAATCCACAAATAGAATCCAGAATTTGGAATAAGTATGTTGCACCATGAAATAAAGTCATCTGAATGGCATAATGGCGATATTCATAGACGAGAATAAGAAAGTGTTGGCAATGCAGGCCTACAAATAAAAAAGTAATAAGCGAAATTGATTTGCAAAATATTGCCAAGAAATGCGGAAGAAATAGAATTCTCACTGAAAAATATTTTTTATATCATTGCGCTCCCGAAAAGTAATTCATCGTTTGAATAATTATTTACTCAAATAACACATAGTATGGAAGATTGGAAAAAATATAATACGTCTCTTCCGCCTCCTTATATCCTTTTTAAGACACCACTTTACTTTCTAGCTGCTTTCTAAAGAAAATGCATACTTTAGTATGATTTCCTTATCCAATAAATACCGTCAACTGTTCTCTAAATGTCATTCGTGAGATCAGAATCAAATATTTCTTTCAATTTACACACATTAAGTTTAAAATTTAACGTTTGTAGAAAAATTTCTTTTCTATTGGAATTCCAGTGCTAAAGTCTAATTTCACTGGATGTAACGTAAAGACTGTAATTAATTACATTTTTCAGTTTGCTGTTTTACATGACTTAGGGAAAATGGATGCCAACAATTCATCGGATTCTGAATTTGTCAAAACTGCAAATTTTTGGGAATTGAGGGCTTATTATTTGGAATGAGAAGTAACAGTTGATTGTCACGGCACAGACAGATGCACGAAGCCCAACGCTGCCCCCAAAGTGCCCTCATACCCTAAACCCAACTCTTCTCGACCACCTCCCCACGACCACCTCGCCTTTTCCGCTATAGGAAGACAAAATAAAAAGTTTCCTATACATATTCAAGGAATATTGTCTCCATGAATTTATTTCTTTGTATTAAAAAAAATAATTCGCCCTTCACCATTTTCATTTCCTCCCCCATCCGACAAGCTCTCAATTTTTTATATTCTATGCTCGATGTACCGCTCCTGTGATGAATACATTTTGATTACAGTTTTTAATTTAGATAACGGTGGATTCAGGGCAACCCTGTAGGAAGGTACATTCCCAAGCAGAAATGTAATTTCCACATATTCATCTGCTTATGTACTCAGTCAGCCACCCATCAGCAACTGGCCAGAGGTACGTGAACCGCCTGGTGTATTTTCCAATTCGGTTGCTGTCGCGTATCATTCGGAAAAAAGGAATATTCGAAGCGACCAGTCCAATCATCTTTCCCCTGTTATTCTCGCACTATCTGACCTGCCTGTTTAGTAGAGTGAACGCATTCAACTACGTCAACCTAGAGGTTACGATCTCTGAACTTGAGCAAATATAACCCAAGTTATGAATGAAATAAATTTCGGGATGCTTTGTAGAATGTATGTGTGGTAGATGTAGAAATCCAGGACAAGAAAATGTAGGAACAAAAGCTATATTATTACATCATCACCTGATGATGACCGAAATCGATGTGCCGAAACTGATGGCGTTTAATACAACCTGTAAGTGTAATTTTTATTCCTACATTTTCTGGTCTAAGTGAGTTTTGAACTTTCATTTTTCATCGATTCTGTCGTTAAGTTACGAAGCATCATGGGAACGCCAATGAAGAAATATTCCACTTTGATAACTTAGGTGAATTATCTTTTGAGAAAATGTAATAACTATACACGGATATGGACACAAATTTTAGAGATTTCAAATATAATTGATAAATACATCTGCATGTCACAAAAATATGCCAATCATCAAAATGCGAAGACTATATCTATTCCATTGACCTGTGAATTCAAAATAGTAGAGGGAGTCTTGTGAGTGGGATTGCTTACTTCGGTGGAGCATAGTTTCTAGAGAATGATTCTATTTTATTAAATTCACATTGCAGTTTGCACGAATTATATGACCTAATTCTCAATACAGAAAACGATATGCTATTCGTATAAATTTGTATGAATGATTACAAATTCTTATTTTAAGTTTTTAATTTTGTTTAATAATATGTATTTCCTTGGTTTCTCAGAGAGATTTAGCTTCATTTTGTACCGCTAGAAGTATATAGAGAAAGCGAAAACTTGAGGAAATTGAAGATGATTTGACAGGAAATATATTGTAATATTGGCAAACGTAATGGTTCACAATCATTGACAAGCTATATTACAATAAGAACATCTTTCTTGTCTGTCATAGCCGGATAGCTCTATTATGCAGCAATACGATGCGATGCACAATAATTACACTTTAATGAAATGCAGTACGAAGATAAAATATTGAGCGGTATTGATTTCTGTTGTTTTTTATTACATGTGCATATATATTATTATAATTAAAAATACAAAACTGTCCCATAACACAAACTGTAAACCCATTATGAGTGTTACATGTTTTGTATTGTTATTCTGCCACTTTTAATAATCTCGATTAGTATGGGAGGTATGAGAATCACCGTGAGTCCAGAAAAAGAAGGGTAGAGTGCTTCAGTGATTTTGTTTTAGACTGGAAAAGTATATCATGGCGATAGGAACACAAAAAAGAAGTACTGTAAGAAATTGTTTGAAGGGAGCATGGAAGAGAAACGGGTAGAGAAGAACACAAACACAAAGGCTGTTGGATGATATAAAAAGAAAGAGGGAAGTTGGTTAGAAAATAGCGTTAAAAAGAGAAATTTAATAGACAAGAACCTTCTAAAAGGTTAAAGATTGCACAATGCCATCTGTTACTGGCGCAATAGTGAATACGCGAACAGATAAATATATTTTGACGAAATACAAGAATCTGAAATAGAAGAATCCCAACACGAGTAAGCCACAAAAAGCGCGATGAAGTTGAAAGAAAGCACTAACGTCTGAAGAGAAGAGGTATTCGTTAAAAATCTTGCGGTTTGAAATCACATCGTCTACATAAATCACGTTCAGATAAACATGTGAGCATATGGATGAGGAGAACACTTGTAAGACTATCTTCCTAAAACAAGAACGTTATTATTTATTTCGATAAGTTAATAATCAATTGTTAACGTGCATATTTGAGCTGGTTTGGGACAAAGGAATGACGTGGTCTCCTTTTCCTCGGTGACTAACCTTTGAACACACCGTAAATAGAAATTACTTGTAACTTTAACTGAAATGGAGGAAGGATAATGGAGGATATAAAAATCCTGTGTAGCAAAGGAAAAATCCGCACAACTGTTAACAGCCACTGATAAGAGCATTAGAAAATCCTATAGAAATCTACAGAGAGTAATAGCTGGAGGATGTAAAACCAAAAATCTTCAGCATAGCATGAAATTTATCAAGTATAGCACATTGTACACGTATAAGTCTTAAAGTCATATAATCACCTGCGATAGCCCATTAATTGGAAAGAATAATTAATAAATTAATTTGAAGGAAAACTCTGGAAAATTAAAAAAGATTGTAAGCTGCTTTACTTAGCTCCTGAGTGCATCATTAGAGATCCAATATCTTAAAGTGATGCCACTTTGATGTAAAATTTTTTATGTAAAGGTGAAATTAAAATGCAACAAAATACAACTTAACTAACTTAGCTGCAGTCACAGTAGTATGACTGCTTGCAAAACCGAAAACTCCATTAGATGGTCTGATGCATTGACCGTTAGATCCAGAGCTAGGCTTTTAAATCATTCAAATAGGGTTGCCACATCAATCTCTGGATGCAGGAGATGAAGCTCGGCTGTTATATCCGTACGCAGTGCGTGCAACGATGAATATGAGGAGAGAGCGTCCTTCGGAATAAACCCGATGGGATGGAGAGCTATGCGGCGGCTCCCTTTAATGTATGCTAATAAAGGCACGGGAAGGTGTTTTCCCTTCTTCCTACTTGGGAGAGCGATACGTAAATGGTCGAATCCGCCCTTTTTCAAAAGGCGACACTCCTGCTTGCGAAAAACATGGCGGCGATCGGGGCGTAATAACAGCGCTCGCGAGGAAATAGAAACTTTTAATTCAATATAAGTGATTTAGAGACTCGTAAAAAAGTCGCGACGCTTTAAAATAAGAGACCCTTCATTGCGGCCATCAAAAGCGCGCAACCCTCTGAATTATTATTGTCGTCTTGAATAAGGTTTGCGCGCTGTGCCGTAGCATCACTTGCGAGGCTTTAGAAAGCCCTTCGAATCGGATGTGCTTTCTTATGCAGGATCACGCAATGGATAAACTCATTTGGCACGGAGCGATTCATTCCCACTAGGGTATTAATGCCATCGACTTCACAGTGACGAGGAGCGCCGTTGGGATTAAAATGACAAGATCATAATGACGACTTCATGTTTTCAGCTATGAAACATCTACGATTTACTTTGCTGCAATTTTAAAGCCTGCGAAGTTGGTTGAGCGAATCGACCGCTGTCGTAACAATCATGTGCGTGAACTATCAAACCTGAATTGGCAATATTTCACAAGCTTGGAAGTAAACCTACTCTGCCAGGATCCCTTTACAACCCTTTTTCTGACTCTAAACTCATTTCCATGTGATATTTGTGGGCAATTCAGTACCTCAGCGGTGTCGAAAATTCACCAGATGATCAAATGGAGAAAGTGTGAAGTCGATTCTTCGTATTTTGTAATGACGGTAGTAAGCTGCAGAAGTATTAAAACTACATCGCATTTCACTTTGAGCCAATCCATAAAGGCACGATGATTAGTGGTAAATAAAGTTAAAGGAAGTATAGTAAGGTGAAATTAGAACTTTTCCTAGGATTACCTTAAAATTAGGAAATACGAGAATTAAATGATTTAGTGAAATACACTAGAGTTATAATTTCTATGCGTATTGATACTGAAGGATATTTCCGGGAGATTTTTACTTAATTGGATTGGTTGATCATTTATCACTGCTTATCTTGATTCTCATGCAGTAATTTAGTAAAAACACCAAAAGATTAATTCATACGATCATCACTACAGTTCATCCTGAGATGAAATAATTACGTTAAATTTATTGAGAAACTTTCTCTAGAGAATGACTCATGGACAAGTATATACAATTAGTGGATATTGAGGGAAACTTCTCTCAATACTAGAAAAGCAGAGAACCATGTCTAATACATTCATAAGTGCAGAAGAGCATCTGATTTGATCCGAAAGCAAAAGCGGTGAGCTAACAACAACTCTTCATAGGCCAGTTTATAAATCGTAGTAAGCTCAAAGAGAGAGATGAATGCAGCAAATGAGCTATAGCACCTTCAAAATTTAGTCAGTTGTCTATTTACTGTATAATTTTTATCAATCGCTACAACTATTCCTTGACCTAAGTGAGGTATGCGGTATGCTGTAATATAAGATATTCAGCCGTATTTTAACTAATGAAGTCGTTTCGCCTCTAAATCACTTTCGTAAGCTAAAAACTGTTTCCCATAGATTCGCAAATCCTTTAATGCGCGCAATCACAGTCGTAAATTACCACATTCATTCCCAATAAGAAGAATAGGTTGAATCCATTTTGTTGAGGTCAGATTTAAACATTGAGTGCACGGGTATGTGCGCGTAGGGACGGATTTGTCACTAGACGCACAAGGCGCAACCTGAGAGCTTCGTCGTTATGGAGCCCAAACAAGACTTTTCGTTATTTAAGATCTTAGTGGGGCCACAAAGTTGTCTTTGCTTTTAGGGCCTCTGATTGCTGGAATTCGCTCTTGTGTGCGCGGTACCCTTTCAAAACGTCTGTAGACAGAGTCGTATTACATAAGAGAAAGAAAACTTAACAATTTTTCCACGCGATTTTTATTAAACGACCGGTTTCGCCAAAGATTTTAGCATCTTCAGGTACAGAAAATAGGGGACACACAGTATTTAACGGATAGGATCAGGATCAGGAGTCGTATTAAGTTGAAAATTCAAAAAATGGAGAAATGATTTTCGATATCCGAGAAATTTGTTAGCAAGGTTATTCCCTATCCGAAGGATCACTCTTCAAAGAAAGGCGCCGAAATCACCAGTAGACAATGGGGGTGGTCTTTGGATTACTGGTTGGTGAATTTCAGTTTTCATGACACGACAGAGGTGATTAAATATGATAGACTCATAGACGGACTCTGGTTTCTTTCCTTTCGAATGGCGAGCCTTTAGTCAAAGCTTAAATAATGGTCAATCAGGATGCGCGTAACAATTTACTCCCTCTTTACATTTTAATTTACCCTTTAAAAATCGAACAAAAACCTTTATCTCCGATAGAGGCGTGACATTGGCCCCGAGAATTGCGACCCTCAGTCCGCGATGTCCCAAAAATAATCCAGATTCCCTTCGAATCAGGATGTGTTTCCCGTCGAATAATTCCTCCCACCCATCGGCCGATTCATATGCAGAATAGTGAAGCCACCATCGCTCATCTGCTAGTTGTGTCACGGACGTGGCGAATAATACCACGCATTTACATAGGAGGCATGCGGAGTTCTACGTCCTTTTTGAAAAACGCAGACCGGATGGGGCGGCGACGGTGGGCTGTGTCGACGCACCAGCTTCTGTCTTTCGAAGGGAAAGATGCCGAAAAAATCGCTCTTCCCACTCCAATAGGCCTCTGCTAATAAGTTGGCAGTTCTGAGACGGCATAGAGCGCCGTGCTTCCATCCGTGCTTCGTTTGTGAGAGTGCGAAACGGATGGTCACGCCTTGGAAGCATGCAGAAGAGTTGAAGGCTGAGGGGGAGAGCGTCTGATTCATTTTCGCGCCTTACGTCATTCTCCATGGGACTCTTTTTCCCGCGGCGCCTATCCCATTCCCTTTCATTCCATTCGAGACATTTCACCTCTATCGTCTTTCTCTTCCATTTTCGTGTCGCATTTCTCCATTCCCTCAAGTTTTCTCTTCTGTATTTTTTTCCGTTTTCTTTTTCATATACATACTACACGTATGTGTATACTACGTGAATTTCCTGAAAAATTCTGCCCTGCCATTCACAACGTTCAGGACGCTGCTTCTGACCCAAAATGTCGTGTACATACCCAAGGAGACAGGATGGAGAAAACGATTGTCCCTGTAGTATAGGCGAAACTTGCAGCGTCTGTTGATCGATAGCGAATCTGCTTAAATAATATAAAACTGAGTAAATTAGTTTAATATGGTAATATTTTGTAATATAAAACAAGTACGCTCAACCTCAAAACAGCATGAGGACAACTACGTAGGTGGAGCAGAATTTCGATACTGCAGAAGAGGAAATATTACACAATTTTTAATTTTATACGAAGGTTTACCTGTTAATTTAAAATAAAATTGCGATATTCACTTTGGTAAATTTTCTAAGTTGAAATTTCTGAACGATTTCCTAAATTTTACTTCAGGATGAAATGTAAATTTGATCATATGTACTACTATTTCAGTAACATCGTTGCCCTACAAGAACAGTAGCGTAAGAGGAGATAGGAATGACCATGTGTAGTAGCTATTCCATTTTCGTCTAGTATGCGAGCCTGAATATTTTTCTTATTACATTCGTTCGAAATAATCTCATAAACACATCACATTAAGCACTTCTTTTTGTCTTTCACCCCAATGAATTTTGTGCTCTGTTAGTAATTTTATTGAAGATACCTCGTCACTTTCCAAGCTGAAGTCATTTTCCCCATAAGGTACCCCACCAGGGATCGAACCAGGGGCCACTTTCTTCAAAAGCAAACGCGCTACGCACTTGGCTATCCGAGAGCCCCATAGATCTTAAGGCAGGGGTATTTACCATCATTCTTTGCAGCTTAAATGTCAGTTTTCTTTTCAATAAGCATAAAAATAGAAATCCAAGTTTCATGCTCGAGTAAAAATATACTTAGCGAGATCTTCGGTATTATCTAGTATGTCGCATTTCAGTATAATTCAGAATATGCGCATACATTTTTAAGGTGTGCTCCGGTTTCAGGGTGTCCTCCCGATCGCTCCATCTGAAAAACTTGGCACATTCTAACTGAAGAGGGCTTGGTTAAACCACGCGGAAGTTAAGACGTCTTGCATCCAAACCCTCCCTGGCAACAAAGGAATTTTACTCCCCATAATTCAGCTGTTGACCTCAATATTTCCTCGCAGTTACCATAGCAGAGCATGGAATGATTCTTTCAACCTTTCTTTCTTCACTCCTTAACCCATCGGAGGTATTCATCCACGTCCTTACCCGCAGATTAAGTTAACAATCCTCTGTTTTCTCATCCTAGGGGACAAGTTGCTTATTCGCCTCTCCCTTCCATTGGCTGAGATGAGTGCGGTTTGCTGGAGAGAGGCGTGGCGGATGGCAAAGGCCATACTCTCATATGCACCCACGATCCAAAAATAGAACTTCCCATTGAAACGGAGGGAGGATGAGAAAAAAAGAGAGACGCGTTCGCACATTCCCTCTCGTTAGGTCTCGTGGCAGCAAAGAATGCGAGAGTGTTTCTTCTTTGTCATATGCGGTCGGAAATTGTAGGCTTATTCAGTTTATCAAAACTGTGGCTCGTCGAAATTGACGACGGGAGGAAAAAAGTTAAGTTCGGAAGTGGTAGAAAATCTGGCTTATAAGAATAAGAAAACTGGTTAATAACAGAAGTAGTATTGTCAATAGTGTATTGTTACTAACAGAAGTAGTAGTGTAGTAGTACTGGTAGTCAATAGTGGTATTGTTACTGACAGAAGTAGTAGTAGTAGTACTGTTAAAAGTGCTTCGATACCAAAGGCCATTTCGCATACGTTGGCTTCCTCCGGAAATCGAACCCGGCCCCGCTTTCATTAAAGTCGAACGCGTTACCCACTTGGCTATCCGAGAGCGCCGTGTCTAACGATACCGTAGGATATCAGGAAATACGAGATTTGTATAGGTTTGATACAACTAATTTAAAATATTTTTAAATATGTTTATTTGAATTGAATATGCGGTTACCTTATTAAAGATACCTCGAAAAACGGTTTGTTCCCCAAATAAAATTCGTCCGGTGTCTCCTTAAAACCTGCTAACTTCATCGGATTTGGATAATAAATGTCTTTTGGATGCTCGCACGTCTACGCGCGCACAAACAATGCTGAATTTGTTTGCTGGGAAAGTCTTCGCATTCTAATGTATATAGCTTGATATAAACCGAACAGCTATTAAAAGATATTTTTGAATTAGAATGAGTACACAGGAAAATACTATACACAGGTTTACATCAAATAATCTAACTGATAATATTTATGTTCCATTCAGATTATGAAAACGCAGATAGCATTCGTAAAACGTAGATTATTAGCTGACTTATTTTAGGGGAAATAACAGTGAAATGTTCTAAACTCTTTATATTATTTAAATTTGATACTCTTTGATACCTAATGACTGCTCAGTAAAGTGCTTTCTGACTCCATCTCTTCCAAAATTGATACATGATCTCCAAAAATGCTCCCTAAAAATAAATGGAACTATTTACAAAAGTTTCGAAACGAAACAAATATGGAATCTTATAAAAAATTAAGTAAAAAGATGATCAGGAACGCCAAAATAGGCATTACTAGAAAGTATTAGAAATGGACATTTTGTTGAAAGATGTTATTATGGACTAGAGGAAGGGAAAGCGTACCAAAGATGACGAGAAAAAATATACTAGATCAAAGCTTTGTCGCGATGCTACAAAAATCTGAAGCAAATATCGTGGAGTGGCAATCTTTTCCAACATATGTGAATTCTCAATGGTTTCAAATTCACAAAAAGTTTCGGAACGAAAAGAATTCGTATGCGGATAGCAAAAACCATTTAAATATTTGTGGTCCGCTCCCTTAATAAAGCGATATGTGTCACCTTTCAGATTGACATTCGAATATATCAATTAAGATCTAAGAGAATTTGATATAAAGGAATATAGTTGACACTTCCGATGAAGAATGTCAATGAAATTGTTCTGATGAGCTATTTATCCTCATTTGAACCAGCGAAAACTTCACCCTCGTACTTTGATTGGATCTCTTAGATCTCATACGGTATTTACATAGCTCTCGCTAACAGTACACATTATATTGGTAGAAAGGTTTCGGTAGATTTAATTATGAAAATGTTCAAACGCTAGGACCTAAAATTAAAAACGTTTATAAATAATACTATGAAAGATTGAGGAAAATTCAAGTTTTGATATTTAGCGAAGCATCCACGTCAAAAACTTACTGCAATCTGGTAATGTTGGTTTCCATGCTCAGTTTCGTTAAAAAATATGTTTCAAAGCAGTATAACAATATGATATTTTCTTTTTCAAGAGATATCACTTACGTGCCTTCAAGGTCGGAAATCATTTTCTAGAATTATGTTTGAATGACAATGAAGTAAATTCTGTATTCCCTTCAGGTACTTATATCTCCAAGTGATAGTGATACAAAGTTAGATGATTTCGTTATAATTCACCATAGAAATGAAAATATTGTTGATACGCTTAAGCGATTCACAAATTGCGTACAACTAAACGACAGCAGCGCCACGGGAGATGGAACGGCATACCAAGTGAAATTAACGAGGAATCATAGTGACGGCTTATAAAATAAGCAAACACAATCACCGCAGTCCGCGGTTCCCTTTCTGATGACTGCCAAGCATGACGATTTTAACTTGAACTCTTGCAAAGCGCCACGTGACCATTACGCTATGAAATTGTCGATGATATTCAAAATTTAACGTAAATTACATCAAAGGAAGATCATGTTGACCTGTACTTTCATAAAATGTTGATATTTTCTTTCCTCTAAAATGTTTTAGGTTCCGTTTGCTATGATTTAGCAACCAGTTACCCTATGAGTTCTTTCAAGTCGCTTTTATGCAGCATTTTTAACGATGTATTTAGGAATTGACAATTTAAGTAAAAGCTTACGCTAATTTTTGTTAAATAATTACTCACTGATCTTGAAACGATGTTGCTCTTACATTCTGCAAGAGTAAATTGTCTTCAATTATTAAAGTTTTTTAAAAATCTTCATAAAACGCATTTTAAACGTTCGTTTAAAGACTCGTTAATGGAGAAACAATGAATTCTTTCTCACCAAACAGGATATATTTGGAAAGACAAGGAATAAGGGGCCAATTACCATTCTTTTTATCCCGAAGTGAAAATAATGGGTCTGTGGCAAACAATGAAGGCACAAACATTTGAGATGCTAAAAGCATGGGACGAGTGAACGATGAAAGCTGATTATACAAGATACTCGATGAAATCAAGGACGATTGGTTTCTTAATGCTTGATGGCGTAGAAGAGGATGTTGGATTTAGTTAAGCTTCTTTTTCCCTATATTTTCCATTCTTTGCTAAATCTAATATTTTGTCCTCCAAAATTCTCTTTGTTGAGTTGAGAGACATATGCATGGATTATGATTTATGAATTGTCAAACTTTTAAGAATTATTTAATTCTACCTTACTCTATGTAATGTAAAACTACATATATTAATTTCAATTGCAAATTTAAAGTTTTGCATGAACCGCTTGTATGTTGGATTGCCAAACATCCCAATTTCGCTGAGATTTATCCGTCATTACAAATTTTATCGCTTTTATGTATTATAGCTTGCGAAACGGTAATGCTGCGAATGATAGATCATCTGGCTTTGTGATAGCTGAGTAGAGATGAGGCAAATTAAATACTGGCTGCAAATTTAGAAATCAGAACTAGCATCTTAGCAAAAAAAATCGAACAATATTGTCTAGTATTTAGCATTTTACTGAAGAATGCATTGGGTAAAAATTTCATCTAAAAAGGAGGATAAACCCTTCAATATCAATAATGAATTTTATTCAATTTAAAATTCATTCTTAAAAGAATTTGAGTGATCTTAAATTATAGGTACACTTCTGAGTCCATTTAAGGCAATTTCTTTTATGTAAGTGAAATGAGGCGTTATTATATCCTAATTACTCTCGAACTAGTATTTTAGAATCTGCAATTTCAAGAAAAATGTCCCAACGTGAAGTAAAATAATCTGGCAAACCTCTCCAGAATTAGTTTTCAATCTACGAAGATTGGCAAACTTCGGTAAAATCGCAGAGTAAATCAAATACAAACTAAAATTTTACAGATTGTACATACATAATCTTCATGACATCAAATTTTGCTGAATTCCTGCTCTAAAGCTCCCCAAAGCCTCCTAAAAATTCCCTGGGGGAAATTCGCCTCTGCCAAGAAAGCCTAGGGATAAACAGGTGTCTTCCCCGCAACAAGAAAAGGGAACATTTCGAAAATCCATAGATTCCGCTTCTGCTAAGACATAATACAGAGTCATTCGATAGATTTACATATTTAAACGTGTGACTTCATAACTTAATAACATTTTTGAATTAGTGGTGACCACCCTTATTTGAACCGACAAAACTTTACGCGAAAAATCAATGAAATGTATCGTCAAAATCTACCAAATAGCAATCATTAGTTTTCTATATGTCAGAATCTAGGACTTGGGCAGATTTCATTGCGGTATACCGCAATTATTCTTATCTACTTAGATAACAATTTCCGTTATCGTTATTCCCTTAAGCGTATCCCTCCCCTTTCTGTCAGAAAAACAGTACGTTCTGAAGCTCGGTCTTCTATTTCAGTCCTGCTTCAAAGACGACCTTCGACCCCTGATCTTATGGTTTGTTTTGGAGGATACGATCTATAGACGTCAGTTCATCATCCAAAAAATGGGTTCCTGGCAGATTTGCTGACAGCAGTCCGTAACATGAGTAGGTGAGTGAATACTTATTGTTATAAAATCTACACTCTATACGTAATGTTTTTCTTTGTGTCTTTATCTGTGACATTGCTTATCATCTTAAGCACACAGATTAATAGAAACATACCGAGGTCATGAATGTAGTAATGAAGTATGCAGTGATACGGCACATACATATAATTTTTACAGCTTGAATATCTTAAGAAATCATACGGTTCATAAGAGTTAGAAAACCCAATCACCAATGGTGAATTCCATAGTATTCTCGTCGTAAAAGATCGTTTCCTTTCTTTTAGGTCCAATATGTTGCTGATTGCATAGTTATTAAGGCAGTGTGTGCTGGAGCATTCAACTATCAGTAAATCTCGATCCATAAAAACCAACTGCTTATTATTGATCCAAGCTTCGCGACACAATCGAGCGAACGTTAACTACTTTAATTTTAACTTCCCATCTTCATGTAAGATAAAAATATGAGTTGAATAGAAATTTTGCAATACATCATTGCGACTAACAACTTGGCAATAAATTAAGCCGTGAATTAAAGCACGCGCAACAAATTAAAATAGAAACTCCCATTCGACAACGCAAAATTTTTAGAACAAATAATTCAAATACAGCAATGCGTTTTATGCAGTAAAAAATACAAATAAAAACGAACAAACAGTTCTAGTAATTACGCTGTAAAAATTTGAGATTTTTGAAGAATTTTCGATTAACTTCATAAGGTATAGCGATTTATTCATTAAGACACCAAATTTTCGAAACTAATCCGGTGATAATTATTGTCAAAAATGAGATAATTTTAATAATTAGTTTGAGATAATGGCATTCTAGCAATTTGAAATCCAGGTAAATATTTATAGTCAGACACACTGTATTCGGACACTCTCTTGCAGTGTACCCTAAAAGAAGAATTTTCTTCTCAAAAGATCAAAAATAATACATATGCAGATGATCATTTTTCATTTTTAAAGAACTAAGTTCTGCTTAAAGAATCCTGCTTAACAACTCCGGAGTGGTACTTGTCTGGACTTCTTCAAAACAGGCGTGACTCGGCGCGCGCGTAGCTACAAATGTGTGGGGCAAAGGAGAGTTCCCGCGAGTCACAGGGATAAAAAGGGACACGGTCATTACCGTAACTCAAAGTAAAAAGAGTGACAGAGACGCCGTTAAAAAAGAGGCAATAAGAAGAGCTCTTGAGAGTGCAACTCGTTGCAGAACGAGGCGACAACGTCTAGTTGGCCTCGCTGCCTCACACTCCGGCCCTCTTCGCCCTTTCTATTATTTCCTAGATATCTGTCATCTCTCTCTCTCTCATCTTACATATATGCGTATCTTTGAAGGCGGCACGTATTTTAAGAAGAAAGTGTCCTACCCTACGGACATTTTTCACGGTTGACCTAGTATGAAGTTCTCTAAAAGGGGTTAACTTTATGTATTATGACATCTCTTGTGACGAATAAAGAATCTTAAGAACCAAGAGAGAATTCTGTCATCATCCATAGATTTAGAGTTTTTCGCTGTATATTTTACGTTAAAAACAGCTTACCTTCTAAATGGATCCGATTTTTGATAATAGCGAATAGTTTACAGATGGAGAAGGAAAAGGAATAAATCATTATTAGGTGAAATTATCGATTTCTTCAATGACCTTTCACACATTCCATTAATTTTCTTTAAAGGATAATTATTACGTTTACACCATCCTTTTGCCTCGACTGGTATTAAGGTATTAATATCTAATTGCCACTACCCACACCACAAAGATATTAATGACTCCTTCAGCTGCTGATTTAGCGGAAAACATAAGATATATGAGAAAATTGTGACAAATCAAGGGTAAGTTGAAAGTTAATTGGACTTTTAAGAAGCATAGCATTTTCATTAACGAGGACAGTTGAGTATCGGTAGGAACTTGAGGAAATCAGGAGAGTCATTCAAGAGAAATTAAACGGCCCCTTTTCTTTTGTCATTGATTAAGCACAATTAGACTAATTAAACTACAATCGGACTATTAGATAAACCCAGCTGATCGCTACTAGAAAGAAATTATTTTATAAAAATTAAAATGGAATTAATTATTTACCAATGATTACGGGCACTTCTTCGGGCAGTAATAATCACCTACTCCTACTTGTGCGTCGAGTAACGCATGACACAACGATTATGAATATGTTTGATGTTACATTAAGGACCGTAAGAGAATAAATCTTTCGAAGCGTGGATTTGAAGCCGGTTCTCACAGTTTCCGGATGGTTGCTCTAACCGGTTTAGCTACCACAGCAGAAAGACCTCTCTGATTTTTGGGGTTTTAATGGGACATGAAAGTTGTCATCACTCCTGATTTGGCCTCTTTCTGTATCCAATCACGTTCTCATTAGGAATATATTGGCCTCGTAAGACCAACCTCGGAACTAACCCTGACATTACGACAAAACAGCCATGCCCTTCCTTGGACTAATACGGTCGTCGTTGGTGCCATAGAGTTACAAGCTAACATGCCTTTTATCTACAATATCAACACAATTTAAATATCTAATAAATCCACCCTACTGATCATTTAAAGCTGATTCATTATCATTTGAATTTGCTCAGCGCAAACATCTACCGTTATGAAAATTTATTCGGCGCAAAAAATCCGGTTTCGGCTCAGAGACCATCATATGGTAAGGAGTCACAGAAAATGCAGCAACATTTGTACATTTTCTGTTACTCCTTACCTGATGATGGCCTCTGAGCCGAAACCGGTCGGACAATAAACCCTAAGTGTGGAAATTTACGAAGTTCTTTTTTCTTACTTTGTCAGAATGTCGTTCCACGAAGTACGGCCTAGCACGATTGAATTTATACCAAAAATATTTATTCGAACTAGCAATAAGTTAAGGGAACTACTATGCTAAAAGAATAAATCGGCAAACTAATTAAACTTAGCTTGTTATTGTACAGATAGACCACCTGACAAGCTGAAATAATCTGATACTGTGCCCGTTTTAGAAATCAGTTCAGAATACTTGAGTCTGGAATATTTCCGATTCTAAAGTAAAGAAGACATTCTGTGGACATGCATCTCGTCCCAAATCCAACATACCCCAATAATAGACCACTTATCTCCCTTAATTTATGTTAGATGCAAATTAGTAAGAGTAATAAGATTGTTAATTCCTAACACAACAATCTCCGATACCAAAATCTTCCGCAGAATCTCTTTCGATTCCGGACCTTCCATTCACAGTCTCTTCGATAGCTCTTCCCTAACATTTCCCTCTCAAGAGCTCCCACTCCGAGCAGCAACGCCTTAGGGAGAGCGAGAGTAATCCATACACTCCCACATACACATTCGCAGGATGCTCTCCGACTCCATCTCATTCTTTCACACATTCTTGAAGCCCTTGTCCCATCGCGATTGATGGCTTTCTTCCATTTCTATTAATCTCTTCCACCCACTCCCCCGCACCTGTGCGTGCGAACAGGCGATACAAGAAGTGGGTAGAGAAACGCAAGAAGAAGAAATGGTGAGAGGACATGTGAGCCATGGAAAGATAAAAGGGGTAGCTCTATTTTTCTTTCGAGACCTACAAATACGACCTCGGGAGGGAAGTTTTATGTCGGTGCGTAAGTGTGTACGGGTGCGTGAGTGCGTGGAAAGAGAAGAGAGACTAAAAATGCCTCCGCGGAAAAAGAATGGGTTACCTTTTTATCTCATTTTATTTTTAAAGCGTCTCTTTCCTGCGACGCTCCCACCGATACCTTTTCTTTCTTCCTTCTTTTCTCTCGCTCTTTTTTTTATAACGCTCTTTTGTCATTTTTTCCGAATTGCGTAGCTTTGTATTCTTTATGTGAATGTAATCTTGTGTTCTTTTGCTTATCAATTCCCAATATAAATTTTTTCCGAATTGCGTAGAGTAATGTAATCCGGATGAGAGATGTTCTGCTCGGGATTACTGCTCCCAGAACGCGTATTTGTCGCTCAACGTTCGCACTGCTTGTATCTGCCAAAACAAGATGGACGTCGTCTATCCTCGCGCGCAGTTAAATGCGCCTTTATTCGCAGACACTGCCATCTTTTTTGGTGCTCCGCGGCGCACTTTCTCAGTTTCCGTAGAAATGCCTGGATGCTTGAGATATGGTGATTTTTTATACATATTTTATAATTTTTATTTATATTTTTTAATATAAGGGTGTGCGGTAGATGAGAGGTATAATAGAAATAGTCGTCATTTTGTTTGTCCTGCGTTTCTAACTTTTCTTGCCTTTTGACACAATAAAGTAACGTTATTTTCTTACTATTCCTATCTTCCAACAACCAAGATTTTCCAGTTATGAAAGACTTGATTCGGTACGTCCTCAGTAACTTTTAGGTCAGCGGAGAAGGCGAGAATATTTAACCGGTTTCGCGCTAACCAGACCCCCTTTAATCAGCAATATTTTCCCATACAAATTCTTTTTTCTATCAAACAATGAATTACCCATTGAGTAAAATAACTGTGCATCGAACTAAGGACATTATTCTTCCCATTCCAATACGAAGAACACAACCTAAAATATGCTACGCACTGCAATAATCAAGCGAACTTACAAAACAACGCCTTCATCAAGTTTTTACTCAACCATTTGCATCACAAATTTAAAGCTTTTATGAAAATTACAAATATTTCATGCGCAAATTTTTTAAATAGAGATTTGTCCATCCCTTCCATTATTTGATTTGCATAGAAAATATATAATTTCTAACCATTATCGGATTGACCAGGGCAATGTTAGATTGATTAAGCCAATCCGGGAATGTTAATTGGTTTACGTAATTGGAAATGAGAACTCACTTACTAAGGGATAAATCTACGGAGGAGTAATGATAGTTTATAAGAAATATTTATCCACAGAGAGTTTCTTCCTTCTTTTCTCTTTATTTACTGATCTATACTATCCTTTTATTGAAATTAAATGGGTTAGATGTAGGAGGGGATTTCATAGTCTCAATCTCGCCCGCAATAAAGACGCTTCTATTCGATTAGTTTGACATTGATAATTTTCAATAATAAAAGAAATTTTTCTATTGAGTTAAACGAAACAGAGAACGAAACAAAGATATTCATCTCTACAATGTTCTTTGAATCATAATTGACAGTTTCCCAAGAAGGCGCTGCTTTACTTGTAGCTTCTAACCACTGTCTGGGAGTTCTGTCATCAATTAAAATCAAGAAAAACACTGATATATATGTTCGAAGATGTAAATGTAAAAAGCAGGGAATTCTCGGGTGCTTGTACTCAACAGAGTGTGCGATCCTCGAATCTTTCAATTCCCTTCAGGTATCTTAAGGTTTCCTAGAATTAATAGCCCTCCTTCGACCAAGTATTTCTTGAAAACTCTCATTGCTACTTTAAATCGATATTTTTTCACGTTTTTATATAATAATTGCGGCTCGTATTTTTCCTATGTAAGTATATTCAATCTATATTTTGATATCTGGTATAATTACTT
The DNA here is from genome assembly GCA_000376725.2 of Ladona fulva. NCBI lineage: Eukaryota > Metazoa > Arthropoda > Insecta > Odonata > Libellulidae > Ladona > Ladona fulva. The sequence goes on from KZ308498.1 coordinate 1,515,141, forward strand.
TATATCTTTTACTATGCAATTCATAAAATACCTAATGTCCAAAAATCATCGCGGAGGTGTACACCGAAACAATCGTATCCTACATCCTCAGTGTTTAGCGTCATATTTTTCCTGAAGTGGATTATTTATTATACGTGGAGATGTTTCTCTCCAGAATGGCTATATTAGTCTACAATTGCCGCTGACAACTGAATATGGCTAGGGATAGTCATGCTCGGACTAATTTATGCTGGCCGGTGGAAGACTCGCTAATGTAAATGAGTTTTTATTTATTTATTTATTTTTCATCTTCACTGTAATTTGGCCTTCTATCCAGGTGGCAGTGCAACAGAACTTTTAGTCCAACAGTGTTTGATATTAAATAAGGATTTCTGAGTTTCTGCGTCTACACAAGTGTTTCTAAAAGATTGGTTGGGCCATACGTCTTAAACATCTAGCTCATGTTTCTTACGAGGTTTTCCTGATATACCACTGAATAGTTCAGAAAGAGTAAGAACAAATCCACGTGCCCATAAATTGCGAGTTTTTTAAGATCCAAGATAACTCGGGAAGAATAACGGAATAAAACCATGGTGATTCATTACGGTATTTAAATCGTTTTCTGAATATAAACATTTTCTTACGTGCCAAAAATTCGGACTACGGTCGGATTTTAGCACGTATACTTCCCGGTGATTTGCCACTCAACCCAGAGACCGGTTTGCGGGAATCCGACGCTGTCCAAGACATTTCCTCTTCCCGTTCCAAGGAGTTGTGTTGCTGGAAAGACTTCTTTACGATTGTGGAATATAGTAAATACCCTTGTTTATTCCTTCAGTCAACACCCAAATTTGGCTAAGTAGAAATCTAAGTAGAACCGTAAAATTCTTTTATTATCTCCCATACTCTTGCACGAAGACATCAAATCAATTCTTGAAATTAAAAGAGAAATTTTAATGCAGTGCTAATTTAAATTATTTCTCTTGAAAAACGACCTTATATTCTCTTGCTTCACTTCATCAATTTTCTTTGCATGAGAAGTACCAAGCTTCACCCTCTGAGCTACTAAAAACTCCCATTCTCGTAACCCTTTTTGCGGATATTCAGGAACTCCTAAACCGTGATATTTTCAGCGGTGTATTTCGTCCACAAGTGTAAAAATGTAATTGATGAAGGTGACACTAATACGGCGACAGAATACAAATGAAAAGGATGGAAAATTACCCAGAGGTGAAACAAACAAAAGGAAATCCAAGACATGCAGTTAGTAACAAGAAGGGTATTATTTTGTCTAAAAAAATTGAGAAAAAACGATTTCGAGAAAGTCGAAAGGGAAAATGTGAAAGTGCGAAGACTAAATAGATAGGGGACGGAGAAGACCAGGTTTTTGGACTAACAGAAACAAAAAAGAGCAAACAAGGAGAAAGGAATAAAACAAAGAAGGAAACAACAAACAAGTAATACAGGACCTCGAAGGCGATATCTTTTCCCTCCAGATGGGATTTCTCCAGATTCCTCCTTCGGAAGACAAACTTTTGACTTCAGTAGAAAGTACCATACCATTGGAATTTATAACTATCTCAGGTCTGAGATAGTTATAAATATTCGAAAGGGTAAATGCGAAGTTTTAGCTGAGTTAGGAGCATCAATTTGTAATATTTGAGGTAAATTTAGAAGGTATTAAATCGATATTACGGAGAGGAAACGTTCGGAATGTCTAGTCATAAAAAAACTGGCATTATGATGTAAATAGGTGAATAATCCAGTAAGTTCGCTTCTTAGCTCTGATGGTCTTATCCTTCCTTTTCGTGACGATTTCGTCATTCTTGACTCATTTCATGCTAAAACCTTTCTCTTGAACTTTTTTCCCAATCAATTCAATCCTATATTCCGTATATTAACTATGTACCATTACCTTTTTAATTCGTTTTTTCTTCATTTGATTTTTATCTTTGATATTATTTTAGTATTTTTATGTATTATATTTTAATATTGCTATGATTTTATTGATTCAATATATTTGGCCATTTCTATTTGTCTATGATTCTTACTAAAAATAAATAAGTATCAGTATTTGCACTATTTCACTTGTATTTCTCGCAGTTATACCACTTTCTCCTCGATATCAATAGATTCAGGGCTTTGGAATCGGATTCTGATTAAGTTCATGAGGTCAATGTCTCGATAATTATAATTTCTATATATTTTTTATTTTTTTCATAGTTACTCTCACCCTTTATAAGTAGTCAAAGAATAAAGAATAGGAAGAATAAAAGTTGGAGCCGTAGCCAAGGGAATCCTACTCAAAAAACCATCATATTGGATGTAATATATTTCCTTACATCTGATGTTACCCTCAGAGTCATGTGTATTTGCAAATAAGGTCGAGGAAAAGAAGAAATTTCCTTTGAAAATATAATGGAAAAATAAGGAAGTAGACCAATAGTAGACGCTCGATCGCAAAATCCAATCCATGATATTTCAAGGCATATTCCTACATATTCCAAGAGTTTTTGTACCACGAAAAATAAGGAGATTCTTAAATTTTCTACGCCAATGAAGGACACGAGTTCGTAGAAATGAATAAGGATACGTTGGGGCAGGCTGAAAATCGATGGGGAAAAATAGAAATAAATGTTGGGATAAGTTCGAATTTTCTTCGGTACACGGGTCTGAAAGAGAGTAAATAAGCTAATGCATTATCAGCCATCGTCTAAGTCTCTTATAAAGGCACGTGTTCAAAGTATGGCTTAGCATCGGTGGAGGCGACCAAGTCCAGGAGTTATAAATGGAAGAAATTAAAGTGTGAAATTGCTGAGTGCAATATTAATAGGGAGGAGAGCACCTTAGAGCCTTGGGCGCGTTAACTACAGCGATAGTGACCAGTCGAGTAACTGCATAATGCATGATATATCTGAAATTTCGTTTGAGCAATTTCTCGTTCCTTCCGCTATGTATTGCATCTTTCATGAAAGTTTTCCCTGGACGCATCCCTTACCTGGAATGAAATGGGTGGCGATAACGAAATTTCTCGAATGAAATTCTGGTTTATTGTGGCGGTATTTCATGACTGATGAATAAAATTTGCTGTGATCGATCAAAATACGCTATTTAGCAAATTAAATCCAACCATAATGCATTAATACACGTTTACTACAAAATATATGTAGCCAGATTTGAATTTGTGATGTTTATCAACTAAGAACAAATAAAGTACAAGATAATGAAAAGGGTAAAGGTGAGTTAGTACGTAAAGGCGTGAATTTAGGGAAAAGGAACAACGTACATGAGCAACGTCTAACAGGACCGGGACTCGATCCCGAAATATTTCGCTTTCCGGCGAGATGCTTCAACCAATTACGCTATCGAGCTAGAACATTATTACATGCCGTTTTGAGAGAAACGGTATGCCAGACTTTTCTCCTTCTCTCAATAAAAAAATTACATTTTTGTGCATTCTTCTCCTATTGATTAGTATAGCATGTTATGAAAATGGTTTATATAAATCGGGTTTCGCCATTTCAGCAACTTAGGTGAGATTTAATGCGAGGTATCTTACTTTGCCATAGTCACTCTCCTTGCATCTAGTGAAAGTAAATAGAAAAGTAAAGGAATTACTGTGCGTTTACATAATGAAGATCGTTAGCTATTCTTAAATGAGAAAACTAATTAGAAAAAAAACTTCCGCTTTCATCTTCTAGAGTAAGGCATGAAGTGATAGAACTATGAATTGATGAAGTGAGGAAAATCTACCTTAATGAGTTTATTATTGAAATAATTACACATGATACCATTAGAGAAGTTTTCTTTCAACATAAGGTACCCTGGTTCGAGTTCCGACTATAGCATGGGGATAAAAGTGACCTCTGAATAATGGATGGGCTTCCGGCCCTGAAAACGCCTTCTAAAGTAAAAACAGTGCATCCTTGATATCATTGGCCGATCTCATAAATAAATGGAACAAAGGTAGAGAAATTAACAATATAACTGTTATTCTACATGTTTATCCCGAAGGCCGGTTTTAACTTTACCCGTCTACTACTACCTATGGAAAGCTTTAAAGGTAATGCGGCAAGATGAGGAGTGAGGTACATACTTTGCCTTCGCTTTCCTCACTGAGGCAGAATGCTGTGCCATCGTCCATGTAAATAGAATACAATGACTCTGTGAATAACAATTTACGTAACAGCGAGTAAGGAGTATACATAGGACTACAAATATTCAATATTCGTGGGATATTGTTTAACGATACTGTGACTGGATTTAGCGATTATTAGTAAACTAAATCTGAATGAAGAACCAACGATATCTGTCGACGGACTGACAAGTTATAGTTGGTTCTTCAGTCTTGTCGCCGTAGTTCTTACCTCTTTTCATTCTAAATCAGAATGCACTGAATTATTCAAAACTAAACTCATAAATAAAGATAAATTCAATATGAATCAGTATTATTAATTTTTAGAGGATCAATTTTACCGATTTCCTCGGCGAAATATGGTCTCATAAAACCACCACCCTCCCTCAACATACGCCAGTGTACCACTTTCGTACATATAACGCTCCTGAGAATTTAATTACGACTTCTACTATGAATTTTCCGCTTCATTAACCGAAGCATATTTCAGGCGTGTACATTCTACGAACAATACTCAACTTGGTTCATTCCCGAGCAGAATTTTACCAAAGAAATGCGAAGCCAAAATGTACTTGATATAATTAGTTTTACACCCAGTCTTTGGACATTTCCTCTCAAGATGTGAACAGTCATTTCATGTCGTGCTACAACTCAGCTACGGAGTGATTCTCCACACCACCGCCGCGCTTCAGTATGCAGAAGAAGTTGCTTATGCGCACTTCCCATTTCGTCACACGGAATACTAAGAAGACGTATCCTCAGGCATTAAAATTAACATTATATGTTAATCCGTTGGTCTGGAGAAAATATTTTCTCGCTACCACAACTTCCGGCAAAATATTTCAATATATTCTCGAGAATCGCTTCCACATACCGAGAATTCTCCTAACACATTCATCGAAAAATCCTCGATTTCCGAAAGCATATATTTTCTAAAAGACTTACTTTTGAATTCTAGTATAACATCATAAATAGTTAACTAATTATTTTATAACGATAAATCAGTGAGCGTCACTCAGATGCTCCTGGATGCAAAATGGGAATCTTTGGAAGTTAGAAGATTTCAACAAAGGATCAATTTACTGGATACATTCAGAGAAAGCACGTTCAGAGATGATGCAGAAGATATAATGCGTTCACCATGCTACATAGGCCGTTCCGATAATGCGAGAAATATCAGAGAAATAGATGCCAGAACCAATAGATTCAAGAACTCATTTTTTCCGCGAATGATACGCGAAAATAATAGATTAAGGAAATAGAGTCATGGTGCATGTACCCCCTGCCACACGCCGAAAGGCAGCTTGCAGGGTACAAACATAGACATTTGTATGTGCTTGTTTATTTATTATCAGTTGAAAAACTTACATTTGGAAAGATGCTGAAATTGCTTGAAATTTGGAAGCTGAAACAGGCTTCTCATAACTTTATTAGTGGAGGTCCGCATAAGTTCATAGAAAGAGCTATAGACGGGCGGGATCTAAAGAATCTCCACTTTATAAGTCTTCAATGTAGCGTAATTAAAAATGAATGACTGAAGTAGTTTTTTTACGTAAGAATTAATATAATTTAAACACAACGGAAATACTAAATCATAACTGAGTATTAATGTTAAATATCTTACTATGAGAGTACACTGAGTATAACATCCTATTTGTTCGCAGGCCACACCTTTCGTGAGCCGGATCTGCCCCGTAGTTAGGAGATCCGTGGGCTTAAACATCGAAAGGCATTTCAATAGCATTTTTGTTTCCTATTCATGCCAGTGTATTATAAACCTCTTAGACTAATAAATAATTCGATTTCTAACTATCCCGACAACTTACGTCGATAAATCAAAGGAACGAAAAGGAAACGTGTGACCTGCCATGACATGAAATGATAAGGGAAAAGCGCGTAAATCGCTGCGCCGACTCATACTCGCGAGTTTATCGCGCCCGTACTTTTCGCGTTCGCAACCAACGGCTAATTCTGGCGGAAATTCTGGTTAAAGGCAAATTTTTCGAAAATCAATTCTTCGAAAATCAGTTCTTCGAAATTTAATTCTTCGAACTATCATTTATTCGAAATACGTATTTGTCGAAAATACGAGTAGATCACTGTCAATAATCTGAAGCTATGCAAAACTAATATTTAAAAAAGTAATTCATATCTGCGTAATGATCCCGGGATTTTCTACCACGATGATGAAGATGTCTGACGTTTCTCTTACGTTTCAGTAGGCTTCTTCAGGTCGAAGACGTCTTCATGATGAAGCTTCTTCAGGAAGAAGCCTACTGGAACGTAGGCGAAACGTTGTCAGACATCTTCATCCTCATCATCACGGTAGAAAATCAATGCAGAGATCAACTGGTCATTGCGGAAACCTACGAACCAACAACTAATTCATAGTTTAAATCTAATAACACAAACACGCTCACTCAATAAGATAATTTCAATTTTCAAATTAGCATTCGTCAATTGACAAATTGTTTATTCATCCGCGTTAGTTGTAATGTTCAGAAGCGACAGATGAAAGAGAAGCCGAGGCGTCGAGGACGGCTTAGCATTGTTTTTGAACAAATTTACTAACAATAAACCAGGATTTTTCTGTCCTTAAAATAAATATTTTCGTAGTTTTATATTTTTGGTATTGTTACATTATGCTTCATTGCTTAAAAAATATAGGATGCGGTTTAAATTTATCGAAAGCATATTTATATTTAAACATAGATACATGAAGTAAATAAAAATTTCTAAAAAATTCACAATATATAATATGTACTCATAATATAAGTTTTGCATAGTTTCAGTTTATTTACATCGGTCTATTTTCGAAGAATTCGTCATTGGAAGAAATGGTAGTTCGAAAAATTGATTTTCGAAGAATTGAATTACGAATAATTTGTATGCCTCCAAAACTCCTGCCCAGAGTCCATCATGCGCGATCTCAAAGAGGACGTTGGACCTCTTGGTGCCTCTTGAACGATCATAGAGTGCCCTTTGGACCCCGAAATCCCGTTACAAGGGAGGCACCAACAAATCTAATTCCTCGCGAAGGCCTCTGTCGAAGGCGTCTTTACGATGACCCCTACTGTTGAAGGCGTCCTTTTCATCACCACGAACTCTGAAAGACGAGGGCGTTTCTGCGAGCACCCCAGCCAGTAGCTTCCCATCCCTTCTGAAGACCCCGTACTGGTGCTCTAATATCCGAGTCATTACGGAGACAGATGGCGGCAGCCAGATCAAGAGGCATCAGGAAATTGTATTGCAAATATCCAACTGTTTATTTACCAAAGGGTAAATAAACAGTTGGATCTTAAACTTGGCTGATCTTTGTTCCTTTCTCTCAAAACATGCGGTCATGACGTACATTTTAGATTATCTAGGCTAGGGGAGGCGATCCTATGGCACGCGACAGAATATTTGGCTCGCGGAAACATTATTATCGTTATTTATTCTTCAATTACAAATTGATCTCAAGAGTAAATAAATGTCGATTCTGTTCATTAAAGAAAATAAATTATAAAATACGTCAATTACATCAATCCCATCGTTGATATAATGAACTAGATCATATCTCACTCCTTGGTTTGGCACCGCATTGGTACGCAAGTACTTTATATTAATCAAATATGGCACTCTTGCCACAAAATATTCGCCACCTCTGATTTACATAGGCTCTCCTCTAATGGCACAACTATTATAGGGTTGCCAGACGTCGCGATTTTGACGGAATTTTTCCGACTTATCAGAGTGTTCTCCGCGTCTTTACTATTTCTTTGAATGTACCGATGTCAAATGTCATACCTTTTAAAAACTAATGAAGCGCATGATGTAATATTTAGCTTTATGGAAGCTACACACAAGTGACTGAAATTAACTACTGACCTCAAATTTATAAGCAAAACTTAAAATAATCTCATAACTCAGATATTATTATTCCCAAATTTCGGAAACTGAATGGCTTATCTATTACAATTTCAACCCTCAAATACAACCATTTTAATAATCTATAAGTTTTTCAGATTGCTTTATTATGACAGAAATTAACCCTAAAGATAATACTAAATTCATTAGATTAGGTATTAAATTCATTAATTTATTAATATTTTTCATTCAATCTTGCATAAATTAATTTAGCTTACTCTTAAAAGATATAAATCTCTAATCATAGAAACTATCCGGAAAATCAAATCTCTAATCAAGGAAAAAATTTTCGATAATCTAACTCTACGATAGTTACGTTATGTCGAGTGGTAGTAAAAATGTTTCCAAGGACAAAAATTAAAAACTACTTTATTCCATAAAAAAGAACCAATAAATGAAGTTTTTGAAATATAGATTTCAAAAATCAAGCATTTCATCCATTTTCTAGGCTTCAAAATCAATAATTAAAACAAATTCCATCATTTTTGAAGAATGAGAAACATTCGATACATCAAAATCCAACAGCTTCTCCTTTTTTGATGAGAAATCGGTTATTTATCTTCACATTGAATGAAACAAAAGCTCAAATAGAAAATTTCTATTCACCATCGGTGGTTTTCAGGGGGCGAGAAGGCGATCTCCCCCCTTTGATGACTTTGTAGTACTAGAACAATTTTCCTAGGATCCAGGAACACACCTAGGGGGTGGCTGACAGGTACTAGCCCTCCATAAGATTCTAAAAGTATGTCCTCCGAAGCCTAATTCGAAAGAGTCAATAATTACGTGGAAAGCTTACTACATTTCCTCATTTGCGATACATTTTTGTGTTGAGAATCGATAATTTCGCATCACAACGTTACATGTAACATCTTCATTATGTTATTGATTATGATTCCCAAACTTAGCCACCCCAAGCGAAAGTTCTGGATGCGCTCCTGCTAGGATCCTATGAGGATCTTGTATTAAAATCATATTGTGAAGTTTTATGATAACGATACATCAACCACATTTATCTCAAATGATTAAAGCTAATTCAATATGATTTGATGAGGAAATTGTATTAAACTGCCCCCGGCAAGTCTCTAGATCCGTATATTTGCGACACATGATTCTAACGAAATGTACTAAAACAAATAAAACTAAAAACATCGCTAATTATCGCAGTTAATCTCATCAAAATAATCCTCAAGATTACCTTTATACATATTATTTATAAGAGCGACAATTCAATACTTAGGGCTAGTCTCTATGTTTTTAATGATAGCAATTCTGGATGCGAGCCAAAAATGTTCACTGAGCTAAGGATAGGAGAACAGTAAAAGCGGACGACTTAAAACATGAGCTGACCTACTTTCAGTGCGACTACAAAGTTATGTGCTTGGAAATTCTAGCGAGTAAAGTGTAATAACAGTTAATTTATAGTCATATGTTTGCTATAAATAGGATACAATTCAACTAAATGCCATTCCTATTAGCAACAGGGGTTTCGACCTTCGTCAAAAGATATAGAGCAGTGAAATTTCTAGTAGAATGGTGGTCAAAGAAAAATATTACGCTTCCATCTTTCTCTGGAAACCAGTACAATCGATTATTGCGCAAGCATCCTCTATTTCGAAGTTACACTACAGTGTGAAGCATAAGGTTCCGTACATCTCAATAAGAAATAGGTAGGAGCAGACATTTCAGTGATGAAGAAAGAATTTAGAATATCGCCTTTTATATTATATCTAACTACGTTCTTCTCATTTATGCTTAATAAAAAAGGTAATTTAATGGATGAAAATGCTTCAATATATATGGAAGGAATAGTTAATTAAAAATAGGAAGTGGGAAAAAGGCCTCAACCTCCATTCTTTTAACAAGTTGTAAGGTAAGTATTCGATACCTCGATTTAATAAGTTGAAATTCGTTTCCATTAGAATCCTTTCTTATTAAATTTCTAGTTTTTTTTCACATAAAATGTGTTCCGGATGTATGAGGCACTGTAAATTAACACATTTAACTTACATTATGCAAAGTTGAAGAGGATATTGAGAAATTAGAAAGGTAAACATCTGGATGAATCGGTAAAACAGTGTTATTCTTCTAGGCTTCCGGCCGTTCTTTTCGCAGAGCATTATAGAAACAAACAGGGTAGATTCGGTAAGGATTTTAAAGGACACCCCCTGCCATACGGCACTAGTGGCTCGTGGTGTATAACTCTAAACTAAATCTAAAATATAAACCTTGATGATTGCCTTTGAGCTACCAAATCAGACTGGCAAAATTTAATTGACAGAGACCAATATGATTTATAATCGTTTTTTCACGTATTCGAGCTGTATTTTGCATTTTTATTTCATCTCGATATACAATCGCTGTTTATCGAATTTATTCAAATACTAACTTTACAGATTTAAAATACTGTGCACTGCTTTCAGAATTTAAGCTGCTGCCGTCATATTTTCATCTTTCCTAAAAGGTTGGACCTGGAATTCACCATTAAAAAATCGCAAGTTTCAGAAATAATTCAAGAGGTGGGTGCGTTTTTATCTTAACTCATTAAAACACTGAAAAACTGTATAAGTTTCCTCGAAACGGAGAAAAAAGAAAGGTAGAAGTCAAGAATGCGAAGCATGCATGCGAGACGTCGTAAGATGTGAAAACATGATAGGCAGTGCTTTAATATGGAAAGTTGAAACTGGGAAACCCAAAGTTCGTCGCGAGGGATTTCAAGGAAGTGATAACTCGATCAATATGAGGAAGTAACGAAGGCATTTTTTGATTCATTCCGCACGATGTAACGCGTGTATTTTAATTAAAATTTCTTACGCCTATTCCTTGACCCGCTTGACCAAGTTTACCATGGTTGCGTTTACCTATGGAGATATATTTGAGATACCTTGAGCCACATCGCGATAATGAGGCGTATTTTTGCCTTATAAGACGCGGTTTTTCCTGGAAGAAATCCAAATAATACCACCTTACGTTTTACACGACCAATATCGACTCTAGATTTGCCTAAAAACTGCCGACGATGAGTTTTCAGTGACGTGGTACCGGCAAAATCAGCTCTAAAAAATAATCTTTCAATCACGAACTCAATATTTATCTGAAAAAATATCTTTTATATCTTTTTATCCATATTTAAAATATTGAATATATCGTGAAAGCCTAAAGCTATATAAACTAGGTGGTATTTCAATTTTTAAATGTAACGAATTTATCCATACACAATACAATTGTGATTTTAAAATCGGTCATTTGTTTTTAATTACATTTGCGGTTTTTTTATTTAAATTTTGCCACCTTTAAGCTGTAATGTCTCTTTATTAAAAACTTCACCACTCACCATACTTCGTATTTTCTTAATTGCACCCCCTCCTATGCCATGTCGTTTGTTTTAGTCTTTCAGTTAAAGTTTCCTTCTTAAGTTCACCGTAATCCATATTGAAGGGCAATAGAAGAGAAATAGGAATAACAAGTGTGAAAAATAGCGACACGACTGGGACTCTAAAGGGACTGGGCAGGTATTCTAACCACTGAACTACCGTGCCGCGTCTCTCTCACACTGTTAAGGGAATGCTTTGTGGGCAGAGCAGACAGTCTCCACATTTAGTGGCACAACCTGCCTTCCGAGGTCCTCACAGAGGCAGCCAGCTCACAAAGCAGGTATTATGAGACGCGGCACGGTAGTTCAGTGGTTAGAATACCTGCCCGGAAAGTGGGAGACCTGGGTTCGAGTCCGAGTCCGAGTCCGAGTCCGAGTCGTGTCGCTATTTTTCACACTTGTTATTCCTTTGGGATTTTCGTAGGTTTTACAACCTACTAAGTTACCTTCCTTTCCTTTATCCTAGAAGAGAAATACATTTTTTCGAAAATAAATAACTAGGAATCAATCGTTTCTTACAATCACGAGCCTCATACAAGCCACAAAATACCGTAGATATTTTCATAGTATTACCGATTCACCGCTTGTGAGGAATTTAAAGCAATGGTTGCATCTCCTGCTACTACAGTTAATTCACTCGAACGTCGAAAATGTGAAAAGAATCTGACTTTTAGATATATTCATTAATTTTTTTTTACTGAGAGAGGATATTAGATGAAGTAACGGCTTAATAAAAGAATGCTTTCTGTGTAATGCCTTCTTACATTTAATAATCTTCATAAAATTTGAAGCTAAACCCCCTTAACCCCTATATCCATGAATGTTTGTGCATTTATAACTCTATATCCATGAATGTTTTTGCATTTTCGTATAATACATTTTCTTCAAGAAAAATATACTAAATAAACTTTTCAATATTCGCGGAATCCTTTTTGCGCAAGTAAAGAAAATGGATAGGAATCCAAATGGAATGGATCCAAAGCTTTGCTTTTTTCTATTTAGAAGCTTGTATAATGAAACATTACTGTGACGCCACGTTTTATCGTAGAATTAACGATGGCAGTCAAACTACAAATCACGTATTTTGTAATCGCCAGCAATATTCCTTATGTTATGTGTTTTTAATACTTAAACTACTCTAATTGATATTAAACAGTAATTCATAACGCTCGATTCGGACTTCGAATAAAACATAAGAAAATGTTGGAAAGGGTTTATCCTCCTGTGAACGGTGACGATTCTTCTTCAGGATTGAGTACATCTTCTAATTCTCAACGAATCACCTTCCCAGATGAGTACACTTCTTCATTTTCTTTATTAATCGGTGTATTCTCAATATCAAAAGAAATAGAAGGCATCGGATTAGCATTTCCAAATTTTGTCTAAGAGCTTGGACCATATCTCAAACATATTTTGATTTAAGCCATTATTGCGGAGAGGAAAACACGTAAATGAATTTAAATTTCGAATTTTGAATGGAGTCATCTACGGAAGCAGTATATCAGCGAAATATATATCAAATTTTAATCAACTGAAAACGAAAATTTCTAGGGATTGAATATACGAGTTAATGAAGGATTTGGTAAATGACCCCAATAAATTAAGCTATTGCGGGCTTCTAGTTGTTTTAGCATATTTCACATCGTAAATCACAATTTGAGGATAGCATAGAGACTTAGGAGGACGGCGGAGGTCTGCGTCCACTAATCCTTTCATCTCAGCAGAAATTCCCGCAAATTCCTTCCGAGCAGTAAATCTTTGTTAGTATAATTATCGCAACACTAATTTCTTTCGCGTAACAGGCTATCTGATTTAGAAAAATATGATTAATTGCTCACGCCGCGGAGACGTATCCTCCCAGATTAATTTTCTGTTTCAAGTTAAAATTAAAAACCAAGTTTCCGACAAAAAAATAACAGTGGGTATCAACATCATGATTAAATTCTGGCTTAAAAGTATCATATTTACGGTATGCGTTCATATGCTGTCTAATTCTAAAGTGTTAATAGCTTAGCTAATACGTAGCTGATGTTCCTATTCCACATAGCTTGCGTACGTTTTGCTGCTTACTTTACTTTCTATTTCTTTTCACCTACACACAAGTCTTCATGTACATAAAATCATTGACTCAATGTTAGATGGAAGAAGAGACTTTTCAGTCTCAATCTCGCCTTTAATAAAGACCTTATTATTACTCACAACTTACTGCTACTATATTTTGATGAATATTTATCATTTGTTTGAAAGAGAATTGTGGTAAATGTATCTTTCATTGATTTTTGAGTATAACTGATGTAATCGAAAGGGCGGGAAAGCCAAGTTTCACGTCACTCCCTAGTAGTAATAACTAAATATTTTTCCCTGCTCCGAAATACTTTACAAGTGCATTATGGTTAACTAACAAACGCAGTAAAATTTTTAATATAATAAACTACTTCACAGTATTAGGCGAGGTGTTGTGAACCATCACAGAAACAATTAAACTACATTTTATTCATGGTGCACCTTTTTTTCGTCTTTGGAATCATTACTTCATGCACATTACTTTTACAGAGACAAAAAACTGAGAGAAATATTCGATTCTAGTGAGATTATTTTTGCATCATTTCCTCGCAGGATATGCATCATCATCGCTCACTTTTAAACGATAATTTAGGCGTAAAATCGTAACAGAGAACTCATTAAGGCGAGGGGAAGATTTATTTGATGCGGAGATAAGTAGGTAGTTGATCACGGATTGCTTTGGGGCACCCCTGTATGTCAGTTAAGACAGAAGATGCAATGGGAAAAGACAATTACAATTATGAGGGTGCTAAGGTAATTGGCAAACTCAGTAATTATAAAAATAGAATTTTAGGAGGAGCATTAGGAATGTTTGAGGAAACCGAAAAACCTGAAGCGAGATAATGTAAAAACAATTAGCGACAAGAGTATGATAGTTTGCCTTGAGAAAAATCAAGATTTTACTTCATGATTAGAACAAGTTTCTAGATTCATCTTCGAACCAAATGACACACGAACTTTACTTGGTGGTGCGTAATGAAATCACCTGTATTACGACGCAAGAGTTCCCGAAAAAGTGTATCTTTCCTTAACAAGCTGACACTAAATTCCTATCGATGAATATCGAAATTTTTTCGAGATTTTATAGTTAAAACTATCATAACGACTCGATCTCCCGGCATAATATTTCATAGAAAACTTTTCTTCAAAATAAAATGAACCTCATCAGACGTGTAGGTATGAATTCATTTCTAAATCCACAGCGATTTTCCCTTCATTTTTTGGAAAGGGAAGTTTGAGTTTTAGACATTCCCCCGTTCTAATATAAATTTCAGTCAACATTACATTTGCCTTTCACAAAATTCAAAAATATGAATTGGAAATAGTGCAGCATTTTCAATTAGGAATTTATTTAAAATTACATATTAACATAAAATGTTTTCGTGTAAATGAGATTCGAAATATGTGCGCCGGAGGAAGACCGAGCAAATAAATCCACATCCGAGAAATGTACATCGCGAATAATTTTAATTATAAAATTTAATTAACTCAGAATAAATAAAACGAGGGGCCACCACCGGATATCAACTTACGGCCCACAATGGAAGCACCAAGCACAATATACGGCATTAAAACTCTATGACCTCACCGAGGTTCTTTCTCCCATTTGATTATCCCGCTCCATATAGTGGCCACTATCGCCCGCTAATTATTAATCTCTCGCCGTCAAACAATTCCTAATTTCGTCGTCCGATATATCGTTACGAAGGGCTTCCGAAACGACGACTTCGAAAAAAAGAAAAAGTACGAAGCATGTACAATCACCTAAGTCGAAGTACGCCTCTACTTTCATTAAACATCATCCCGACTACCATATATATCACCCCTTCCCCTCCTCTCTCCCTTTGCAACAATTGCCGCATAACAATGTTCGGCCGGGCCATTGTCTCTTTCACCCTACGCAAACCATTGTCATGACCGCGGTGGCGACAAAGGCCCTCCTCACTCCAACCCGTCCCTCCTTCCGTCCTTGCACACTAGAGAGCACTGGCGGCAGTGCCATCATCAGAGACAGCGACGCAACGTCGCCCGCAAAAGCTGAATACTGCTGCAACTGGGTTTTCCTCTCTCTCTGGCACCGAGCACGCCTGTGCACGGGGAAGGGGTGAATACACACACACATACACCGATCAATTGCTCCCCCCCTCGATGCATTTTATCGATGGGCCGCACACACGCACGAGACGTGTCCCACTGCAATGGGCGAGTGCTGCGGTGTCACGTGGTTTGCCGTGCGTGTGTGCGTGGGAGGGATGTTGATGGGAGGATTTTGGGGAGTTTCGCGGCGCCTCCGCCAGAGGGGAGGTCGGCGCTCGATCGGGGGTTCTCTTTCGGTAGCGCAGTCTGCGAGGAAATCTGATGCCGAGAGGGAGTGCGGTCCTCGGCGCCGCGCCCGCCCTAAACACGTACGCGAACCGATACGAGTTTGGAGGAAAATGAGTTCGAAAAGTTTTCCGGAAATCGCCTCGCCAATATTGTCTCCGAGCGAGTGACATTTCAAATACCCAATAAGGAGAGGGTTATCCAGGAGGAGGTCCATGAAATGTACACAATACTTTAATTTCACTAATGATTTCTTTACACCATCATCTCAACATTTACGATCGAAATGTTCCCGGTAATTTTGCGAATGTTTGAGAAATTTTCTCTGGTGATAATGTCAGTAGCTACTCATTCTCGTTGGCAAAATATTCTTGTGCGCCGTATTAACGTATTATTTCTTAAATTACTATAAGAGCAAAAGAGAAAGATTTAATCTTACGGACCTTGATTACGACATTTTCAAACAAATTTTAAGACAAAGCAACAAAGGAATACTCTAGATATAACGTTATATGGCAATGTAACGCACAACTTTCAAGAGAATATATTTCAGACCAATAAAAAAGTAGTTTTTTTAAATAACTAATATCTAATGCATTCCGCGAATACCTTGATTCGTGATGGCTTGGATGTCGAGCTTTGAGGCTGTTACTAGAGAGGATAATTTTGGTTTTATTTTATTACTGCATGTAAAATAACTAAATTAGCGCTAACATATCACTTCACTATACGATTGGTATGAATAGGATCCTATCTATTCCGTGTATTTACTAACAATAAAAGTTTTTTTTTCTTACAGCTGAAGACCCCAAATTTTTAGCTGAAGGGTAGCGAGTCCTTGTTAAAGGGAAGGCCGCTTCAGAAATAAGGTCAGGCCACTCTGAATTTCCGACTTGCTTACATTTAAATATTTGTTAACTAAATCTCACGCGGAAAAAATTCCATTTCCAAATTAAATAAAGAAGGATATCTTTAATTTTATATTTCACTGACGTGGCGAATAGAGAAAATCAAAATGTACTACAATAAACCCAAGTAACATTCGTTCTGCCTACCCCATATTTGTGGCCAGAAAATCCAGAAATTTTCAAATTGTTCCAATAAAAGACGTTCTTTAATTTTTAAGGAAAGTTTAATAACTTAATATCCTTGTTTATTTTATTTTGTGACACGTATCTCGGGGCGGAATGCTGCTACATGCGATGGTTTGATTCATAATTGAAAATTGTCTTATCACATCTTAGAAATTTATTACGAATTGAAATTCCTTTTTATCAGTCATACCCTGCATCGATGAAGGAGACTAATTTGACTAATGATAAGAAGGTATGTTTCAGCAACATAATGAGGCTCATTAATGGAAATTCAAGTAAATAGTTGATGTATAATACGTACATTATTAGTGCATATTTTAAATGAATATTTCCGTGAAGTCTTCTTCAGATTAAAAGACAAAGAAGACTCGATTGAGCCTAACAAAGTAGGGTCACGTTATGTTAAAATAAAAGCAGGAAAANAAAGGTTTCTTTTAAAAAAGAAGAATAACTTTTAAATTTGATATATTGTGGGTGTAAATTCATAAATTGTCAAAGTATAGGAATCACAACAGAACAGATAATTAAGCGAAGTATAATAACAATACACCAGAATCATTTGAGGACAATGTAAAGAGACATAACAAAAGGAAATCAAACGAGGATTGTTGGGCACGAATATCACGTAATGTCCAGAAATAAGGGCACAAGCACGAAATTTTCGATTCCAAAACAAGATCGATATATTGTATCAAAGGCAGTGAAAGATCAAAGAGGTTGAAAATGCAAACAATCTACTTAACGGATGAGATGATTCAGGTGGATTTCCAGGAACGAGTGTTCCGCAATTTAATCTATTTCTAGTAATTATTATACTCTTTCATTTATTATTCAATTATTAACTTCTTTCGAGGTCAATAACAGCTTGTAAGAATATCTCAAGTGCTCAACTTCGTCATGGTAGCCATTTTCCGCCCTTACTTTGGCAATGCTCTCGTAGCATTTGATGATATGAAATTTAATAAAATATTCCACAGGATCTGAATCTCCGTGAGTATACAATGACGAAAGAAAATTTTGTTTATGATCAAAATAACGACGAATTCCATTATTAATCAACCTCTTTTAGTTGCAAAACTCCATTTCTCTTCGAATTTACGATTTCGCCTTACGTCCTCAATCCTTTTTCAATTTGTGAGTTTTTAATTTTTACATTTCTCAAATTTTTCTGGTTTATAAATTTCCCTTCTGCTACTTATCTTTAAAGATTTCCCATTCCCGCTGTTATACTGATTCGAAAATTTTCAGACAAATTAAATTTCAATCTGATTTTAATACAAAAAAGCTATTGATTACATGAGCAATTACAATCTAATTATTAGGTAACATATATAAATAAAAATCTCGGAAAAAATGGAATTCACTTCTGAAACTACGACGTTGTAATGAAAAGTACCTACACTACATAAATGCAATATTTGGCGCTGCAATTATTCTCTTAAAGTATCGATCCATCTCAACGTCAGACGAAATGGAATACCCAAACCAGCGACAGACATTCTTTTAAAAGGGAGAAAAAAGCGGGTCCCAATTTCTTCCCCATCAGTTCCACGGGAAACTTAATTCCAGCACTAACGCGATCGAGAATTAATTTCCCGCCTCGACGTATAACTTGTAGGAGTATTAGCGCAGAGCATAGAGGGCAGGAGCGGCGAATAAAAAGGCGGGGTCATAAAAAAGGAGGGCAGGCGAGGGAAAAAAAAATCTCCCGAACTTTTCTACACTCTTTTCCGTTCATTTTTTCTCCACTCTCCCTCATAAAACATTCCCGCGGAATGGGAAGGGATCGCATATCCCTTCGAGCCCTCCCCTATTTCAACCCGCCCTGGGGTTCGAACCCAGTTGATACCACTGGAGAAGGTGGAGAGAGGGCCGGAGGGGAATATGTTCCCCGGGGAACGAGAGGGGGATCTCCCGCAGCGCTGGGAGAGAGAGAGGGATACAGAGAGAGTATGTTCGGGAAAAGGGCGACGCGGAATTAAAAACGCCCGCCTCTGCTGCGCGCCTTCCAATCGATAAGGCGGCGTCAGGTCACGTGGCCTCGCGGCCGACCAATGGGAGGAGGCGCTCGCGTTACACGAGCGGTTAACGGTGAAGGGGTAGGCGTAGCATGTGAGGGAGGAGGGATGGGGCACGAGAAAGAGAAGGTAATGCCATCATACATATAAATGTATGTATGCTTCTACGTATAATTATATAATAAAAGAGAAAGTGTAGCGCAGGATCCGCATTAAGGCTCACTCACCATGGGAATTCCGAAGATGCTGCAATATCTTCATAGGCAAGTACTTTTGGATGCTGGCTGTATTTTTTTGCATTAATGGCTAGACAAGATTTTCTTTCCATGGGTCACTGGAATGAAAAGTAATTATGAAGAAAATGCATTCTCACAGTTAAATAATTAATTCTAATGCGTAGTTACATTGGTGGTTTAATTTTAAGCCTTTGACTCGGCAAATAAGTCTCGAAGATTTATTTTCGAAGTTATTAGTATTTGCTCATTAAATATGGTAATATGGAAAGTATTAAAAATGTATAATTCAAAACTTGTGAAGGATTTCGCAGGCGTGATGGAAAGATGACACGAGTTGATAATCACAGAAATAAAAATTATTTTCAACTTTCATTTTTAATGCATAAATAGAAACAGAATTCAGTGCTTATTTATCAAAATATCTAACGATATTTCACGATAATTTTCTGAATAACTCCTACCGATTATGGCAAAAATATATAAAAATATACTGAGTAAGTATCTTTATTACCTGAAGAATCGAAACATACATTTAGAGTCATTGAGATGGCTACAGAATGCGTTAGCTAACGGAGCCAATTTTACGTAAGAATCATTAAAAGGGAAAATTATTACTTGCTTTTCTGGTTCAGTAAGAATTAACATTGAAGTGACTCCATATAGACTATTTATCTAATCTCCTTGAATGACGAGAATAAAAGCAGTTTTTAATTAAATTGTGTTCGATAGTTCTCATTAGAATGTCATAATTAATGACGTCAATTTCTATAACATGGATTTACTCAAAAGTCTTTTAATTTTATCCTTAATTATTCTATTCATTGCTGGAAAAGCCTTTTAGCTCATGCCGTTCGCGCATATAAAACAGAAATATTACATATAATTTTGTATTTCTTGAAATAGATCTTATATAATTATGCTCATCAAAAAAATTGAGGATACCACTGACGGTTGAGTTAATATTTCTTGGGAATACTCCGTAAACCATAAAAGTGACTCTTCGATGGTTTATGGAGTATTCCCCAGAGATATGTTCACCAAACAATGGAAATAAATGTATCAATTTTCTCATTATTTAATGATGATTTCAGAAAACTATTGAATTAATTTCCAGTGAGAGAAAAATTTTTTATCCACAACGAAAGGTTTCTTTTAAAAAAGAAGAATAACTTTTAAATTTGATATATTGTGGGTGTAAATTCATAAATTGTCAAAGTATAGGAATCACAACAGAACAGATAATTAAGCGAAGTATAATAACAATACACCAGAATCATTTGAGGACAATGTAAAGAGACATAACAAAAGGAAATCAAACGAGGATTGTTGGGCACGAATATCACGTAATGTCCAGAAATAAGGGCACAAGCACGAAATTTTCGATTCCAAAACAAGATCGATATATTGTATCAAAGGTAGTGAAAGATCAAAGAGGTTGAAAATGCAAATAATCTACTTAACGGATGAGATGATTCAGGTGGATTTCCAGGAACGAGTGTTCCGCAATTTAATCTATTTCTAGTAATTATTATACTCTTTCATTTATTATTCAATTATTAACTTCTTTCGAGGTCAATAACAGCTTGTAAGAATATCTCAAGTGCTCAACTTCGTCATGGTAGCCATTTTCCGCCCTTACTTTGGCAATGCTCTCGTAGCATTTGATGATATGAAATTTAATAAAATATTCCACAGGATCTGAATCTCCGTGAGTATACAATGACGAAAGAAAATTTTGTTTATGATCAAAATAACGACGAATTCCATTATTAATCTACCTCTTTTAGTTGCAAAACTCCATTTCTCTTCGAATTTACGATTTCGCCTTACGTCCTCAATCCTTTTTCAATTTGTGAGTTTTTAATTTTGATATTTCTCAATTTTCTGGTTTATAAATTTCCCTTCTGCTACTTATCTTTAAAGATTTCCCATTCCCGCTGTTATACTGATTCGAAAATTTTCAGACAAATTAAATTTCAATCTCTTAAGATACTCTTAGTTTTGTATTATATAGCAAGCACAGTTAGCTGTTCAATAGTACCTTTTACAACTTGCTATAACATCTCAAAATTAGTGAACATATAAAAAAATCAGCAACGTACATACTTCGTATTTTCCAACGATACACTTGGAAAATACGGACTACGTTTCTGATGTTTTATACTGTTAGGCCAGAACACCTGGAGTTTAAGAGCACACATAGACTGACACTGGGTATATCAGAGATTTTTACTTCACTATTTTTTCTACGTTACTACCTTCCGTCAGTTTCAAGTGTATACTTAGATATTGGTATACAAATTCTCTTTTTCCACTCTTCCAATTAAATGTATTTTTTTATAGCCGTTAAAATTTGCTTTCACTCCTTCCCTTCATCCTCCAGATAAAATAACATTAGGAGACCCTCTTTTCGTTCCTTCGCTTCTCAAAGAAGAGAATGGAGCTTTGAATAATTAACTGAGGCTAAATACACGTGTGAACAGCTGGGTGTATGCAGCGTAATGGCTGAGTTGTTTTTTTCCATTCGCTGATCAATTTTATTTATTCACAACTTTCTATGACTATATTTAAGCAGCATCATTCGGTTTCAAACACATTGCCTTCGACACCGTCCTTTATCTACGCCTTTCGATGAACAATCGCTCTCCTGAGATAAGAGATACTAGCAAGAACGCATAGAAAAGTATACTCCTAGGTATACTTCTTAAATCAAATACTCTTAAGCATAGTTCTTCGTTACTACGTTTCCAGGGGGAGATTAGTTGCTAGATATTTTCTATGGGTCTTATTTTAGGATGAACTTCACCAAACATATAACTTCAATAAAGGTTTTGCTCATAAACTTTATACAATATATTGAAAAACTCAGATACCTGCCTATAAGGTTGAATCTCCCAATTTCTAATTTTAAGATGTAAAAATAGATACCATTAAACATAATTACCTATAACGCTATTCAGATATTTGCTGCTAAAAGACTTCATTGTAAAAAGAGCGATTGTGATATAGTATACACAAAAAGGCCTTCTTTGGAACTGTTACTTTGGCGTAACATTATATCAAGGACGTGCCTATTCAGATGAGACCAATAAGTCTCGATCAAAGCGAGAATAAAGACGTCATTTATTTATATTTAACTCAAATTTTATCAAATGAGTATAAAAGACGTTTTCTCTTCGTCATAATTAAGTGGATAAGATTATATAACTCAGATATTTTCTTTTTCCATAGCAATGAATGAATCATATATATCCGAAGATTTTATTGTGAACAATATTGTACCTACAGCCTACTTTTTATTTCCATTGAAAAATATATTTAATAGATGTACGAGTTTAGATTGAAGCGAGACTTACTCGGGCCTAACCTCGCCGAATAAAGCGAGAATCCAATATAATCTCCAATGCATAAAAATCCAATATAATCTCCAATGTGAGCAATTAAACTTTTAATGATATATATTTCTATTTGTCTATTAAGATCACGGCTTAAATTTTCATTGTTAGCTAAGTATATTCTAATTAACCGCTAAGTTTAAACCCGCTCATGGAGATGAAAACCGCATAGTTGATGTAATATTCGCAAAAGTGACATTCCTCTAACCTACAAACCTACAAGTATACAGCGTAGCAGTATATGCAATTCTAACATCGTTTGGCAATAGCTCGACTGAATTCGTTCCTAATTGCGGTATTATGAAGCCCGATTTACCAAAACCGCTCATCAGTTTCACTATCGTAGTATCTCCTATGCTCTTAATACGAAATCTACCCTATGCTTATATCAGTAGACCGTCTGTTTCATCTAATATCTTTGGAATGGAAAAACACGAACTTTTGAAATGACTTAGGTTTCTCATTCTATCGGGGGCAGTTCTTTTCACTGCCATCGTGATATAAGTATTTGTTTTTCATTTTCTTACGAATTAAAAGACCTTTTCAAGAATGCCACGAGTATTTTTAGTAAGGATCCCGTCCAGGGTTCTCTGACGTAAGGCGCGTAGGCGTCCACTCAATACATTTTTAAGTGCTTCCCAAGCAATTTTTGTAGCTATCGCACACATTTAGAATAATTTTAAGTGTTTCTTATAGGAAAGAGGAAGGAAGGAATGGTGAGGATAAGGTATGAAACTTTTGAATTACGTACACGTTGTAGTATGCACATGACGTACTATTATTTGATGGAATTTTGTAGCTAATTTTCCATTAAAATAATACCGCAATCGATTCGAATAACTATACGACTTAACCTCATAAAGTTGTTGTGCAATTAGTAATCTAAACGCCAGCAGCAACTTTGGGGCAATCCAATGACGGCAACAGTTACAGCGCAAAAGCTTTGCCAATCAAAGGGCCGCGCGAGATAATTATTTACTATTTATTTTAGTAAGTTTCCAAAACAGCCGGAAGGGACCAATCATATTGAATCATAACAATCGTAGTTATACCAAAACATAATACATATTATTACTAAAACAAAATACATAAAAGTTCTAAAACATTAAATACCAAAAAAAATATATATAAAAACAGAACAAGAACAAAAAATTAAGAAAAATGCCAATGGTAAATAGCTAATTTATAAATGATAAGAATGTTTTGACTGGGAAAAATATTCGAGGGAAGGGTTGTAGAATAGAACAGAGTTGAAAAGTTGTGGGATGCGTTACAACATGGATATTTAGGAGATGGAGAGTCGAAAACGAGGTGTGTGAAGTAGGTTGGAATTACAGGTAGAACGAGTATTTTTTATGTTTGCAGGCCGCACTTAGAAAAAAAATTAGTAAAAAAACAAACCACGTCGTATATCTGATTTTTTATTGCAATGACTGATTAGTGAAGTAAATGAGAAGGAGAACTCAATTTTTCATTATATTTATCAAAAATTAAGCTTTAATAATCGATTACGAAACGGTGTGAAAAATTGGTAGATAAAACAATTTTCTTATATTTTGCCACTTGTTTTCCGCTAATGCGATAATTAGGGCCTGAATGGCTTAGATTAATTTCACAGCGCCAATATTTTGAACGTAATTTTTCGGACCGCATAAAAAACGACAAAGAACCGCATGCAACCCGCGGATCTCGGGTTGTGCAAGTACGAGTTAGATGCACAAACTCTTTATTTAATACTGTTTGTCTTCTTAAAATAATGAATACCCCTGTAAAAAATCATATCGATGCCTAATTGTAACAATTTTCAACTTTCATAACAGATATCTCTGTATAGTATAAAAACTTGTGTGGTGAAATCAAACGATAACACAGATGACAAAACGTTTATAATAGAGAGAAAGTAATAATTCACAAGAAATAAGTAATATTGACTTGTGATGGAATTGAACTTGAACTGAATAGGGAAAAAGGTAATTATTCCCAATATTTCCCACTAACGCTAACCATTTCTTTTCGGTAAATTGTAAAAGCAGAGAGCACGAATACAAGATAATCAACTTAGGTGTGATGTCAATTCAAATCTACGAGATAATGTATAGGTAGGGACTGAAAATTAGTTCCTGTGAGTTGCCAATGACGGCTGCTAAATGGATATATATCGTTAAATCAAATTGAGTCTTATGACTAATTTCAAAAACAAATAAACGGCAACGTGGACGTCGCACGAAATCCTGCACTGGCCCTCACAAGCTAAAGTAATTCATTTGCTTCGCATATAGCGATGATGAGCTGCGTACTCATCTAACGGAAAATTACGCTTTATTATGCAATACCTGAGTCCGCCCCTGGCCTCAGACTATTGCTGCTGTAATACTATTCGAATTCAGTACATATTGTCATCTATAAAAAACTTAGCCGTGGGTGAACTTCCTTCAACTTTTGGAAAGATATACATTTTTGCCACTAATCGCAAAGGAGGTCTAATGAAAATGCGGGAAACCTGCTGTTTTCAGGCCAAATGCGGCATTTTTGCCAATTCGACCTCTTTGGTATTCTGGAACTAATGCCCGTAATTGAATAATTTTGTTTCCCAGTCTTGCTTTTGCCATCAAGTGAAAAACAAAATAGAATAATTCTCTTTTACTTCACTCAGCGAATTAACGTATTTTCTCACAAAAATTTCTTTTCCATAAAACCATCTGAATACAGACAATATGCCAATCTTCACCTTAAAAATCAAATTTGTTTGTTCATGACGCAAAATATAAATCGGTTAAGACTTGGACATGATCATTTCTGAAGCAATATTACAATTTTGCATGGGCATAAGGACTTAAACTTCATAAAAAAAAATCACCAGCAGATAATCATTGGAGCGTGCTAACGGCGACTCCGAAACAGTATTCTTCGATTTACTTCGTATTTCATTCTTTTCGCAGTAATGTGAATTATAAAATGTTATCAAGCTATTACATCGTCCGATTCTGGAAATATGTTTCACTCACTTGGTTTTATGATGTAGACCAAACGGTTTACTCTGGCTGGCCCTACCACCTACATACTTTGATATTGCGGGCTTGCCTGCAGTTGGAACCTCTTCTCTTTCAGATATATATCAATGGTCGAAACGATGAGATTGGTAGCAATATGAGGGTATTTACGGATGACTCGGTTATATATAGAGAAATATCAAGCAACGGAAATAGCATTTCACTATAAAAAATGGTGACCAGATAGTATTGTAAGTAAATGCACAGTAAATGTCTTCGAAAGGAAAAATAGCGTCAGAACTACTTGTTCAAAATTAGTGGAATGAATGCAAATGTTGACGACTTAGTTGAGTCGTCAACATGTTTTCATTCATTTACGAGTCACTCTTACAAATAACTTAAACTGAAGCTCACACCCGAAAAATCTGCGGTAAAGCAACTAAAAAGCGCGTTTTTGTAAAGCAAATTGTAGTTGGTAGTACGTAGTACTGATAAAAGTTAGCTTAAAAACAGCTTAGGTCATTTCGCATATAGGCTCCCACCGGGAATCGAACCCAGGACCGCTTTCATCGAAGTCGAACGCGTTGCCCACTTGGCTATCTGGGAGCATCCAAATTATAGTTGGATCCGATGAAAAGGTTAGAGAGTGATGCAATGTAACCTTCCATCTGGTCCATCTGAAATATGCGGCGAGTCAATGGGACCCAGTGGATGAAACATGTACCCGCGAACTCGAGAAAATACAGCTCAAAGCGATTCGATTTGTTAAAAGATACTACGATAAGAAAGCGTTCCGAAAATGCTCTTAGACGCAGGTTGAGAATTTTAGAAAGAAAGGAGGCTAGAAACTACGCTGCGATTGCTTAATGATAATAAGTT
This sequence comes from Ladona fulva, assembly GCA_000376725.2. Classification (NCBI taxonomy): domain Eukaryota; kingdom Metazoa; phylum Arthropoda; class Insecta; order Odonata; family Libellulidae; genus Ladona; species Ladona fulva. The sequence continues at coordinate 1,541,532 of KZ308498.1, forward strand.
CAGAGAAAGTAATTTTCCGAAATACGTAATAATTAAAAGTTAATGCAGTTTTTTAAGTTTTAATTTAGAATTTGAGTAGTCAGAAACCATTTAGTATACAAATGTGGGTATAATTTTCTCTACATCTTAGCGGATAAGCTAAAACAACCTTCATTTACTTATATATTCCATGCTATGGGACTGTTAATGCAAAGTCTCTCAAAACATCTGCAAATAATCTGCAAAACTTTGAAATTATAGCGATGTTTCGGATGAAAAGGAATGAATGACGATTGATACATTCCTCTGAGGAATATCCGTAAAAGCCAATGCGCTTACGTTGAATAAATTTGGACATGACTCTTCGGACAACTAAAGTCGTTGTCAAAGTAGTCATATTAAAATTATAACCATGAAGGGGAGATATTAGACAAGTCCATAGACAGGTTCTTTCCCAGAATACTGATGAACCGCCTAAACGCTGTATGTCTGTAAGAAGTGTTGCATAAAATCATACACACAAATCGAAGAAATATTGAGTTGTAAGAAAAGTGAACACAAAAGGCATACTGCGCTAGAGAGCATAGGACGCGTTTTGAATCTCGTCCGCGAATGTCTCTTGCACACATGAATTTGAGGGAGATTCGGTTTTGGATTCTGAAATACTGCACGAAACGCATGCGGGAGCGGTGCGGCTTCCAATCGGAGTTTCACTTGCGCATGGCCGTGTTTCAATTGTTTCAATCGACTCAGATGCTCGTTAATTCTCCTCTCTGGCGAATATTCATTCCCATGGCTAACCTTTGCCTGATTTTATAGCCGAGAGCCAATCATGCATTGCATTATGCCTTACTTTACAATAACGTATGCATGTTTCCCTCCAAGGAGTTCGCTTGCCACTGCAGAGCTGAAATATTATGTTGCCTTAAATTTGGACTTTGATAACTTTCCGATGGCTCTAAAATGGCGACCAGTAGAGTATGCACACACAAAGATTCCCTATTTCTGAACAGAAAAGACAGGAGAAAAAATGCAATATGACTTACTCTATATAGATGTTAGCAAGCTTTCCTTCGAGTGATTTCAAGCATAAACTAGGTTTGCTCTTTCTTATAAATTTCAAAACCCATTCGATAAAATTAATATTATACAATGATTCCCATTCGTAAATAATTCCTCATTAGCTTTGAGTAAAATGAGACTCCATGAATTAGATTTGGGACAGCTATCGTAGAAGAATCAAAGAGAATTAACTGCTATCAAGTAATGAGACATCTAATCAAAGACAAAGATGTAATCGGAGACGGGGTAATCAATGAAGACACTCAGAATTAAGGCCACCTTCTAATATGGACATCCCTTCAGTTCAAATGAAACAACATTATTGGAACTATTCGTTTCATCATTCATTAATTATTCTAACAATTCGTAAGTGTATTGAGAAAAATCTATAAAAGTAGCGGATCATGAAATTTATGTGTATTTGTGATAAGGGGTATGTTAAGAAATGATCTGGTGCTTTCCTGGTGTATATCGTGAATAAAGTGTTCTCGGGTTCACTCGACGCTTCGGATCCTATCTTTGAACCACATTCAGGAATCACTTCATTCCTGAAGATGGTTCCAGAGACAGGAGCCGAAACGTCGAGAGACACCGAAGAAACCTGGCTGGCAACCCGAGAACACTTCACTCTGGGGGTTTATTATTTATTTATTTCCCCCTTTTGGCGATGTTAGGCCATTGGGCCTCACTTAACCTCTGGAGATATCACATGATAATAGTTTTTCAGTAAGAATTTTCAGTAATTATAATATATATCTTTTAGCTACAATTTTCAAGATTTTTTTTCTGGAATGAACATTTAGGGATGTGAATCAAGTAAACGCTGGAGATATATAATAGTATAAACGAAAGGGCAAACAGTCTGCGCAAACAACATCCTTTCTACTTATCTCTCTGTGGCTTTCCCTAAACATCCAACAGTTTTACATACAAAAAAAACATACATTATTCCACCTACACTAAATTGGCCCTAAAAATGGCCGTTTTTTAGGAGACGATGGAATATCATGCAGCTCTCAAAAATGCACTAGCTGAAAAGCATAGCAGTCGTCACCTTACCCAAAAGTAACATAAAACGCCATAATACCTCCTTCGGAGGTGAAGTGGTACCCAGGAACGAAATAAGACAAAACATAGCATAGCGATGACAGAGCTGCAGAGACAACTTTTGTCGCCCTGGGCAGAGAAGTTTCCGTCGCCTTGGATACAGTAGCTTCTGTGGCCCCAAGATGCAAAATCAGTTCGCAGATATAAATGAATATTTTATAAAGAAATGATCAAAATTTTAGACTTATTCCTGAAGAAATTCTAAAATTTCTGTCCGGCAAAATCTACATTCTATGAAGGGAGGCGTTTCAATCTATGAGTGTCTCTGGTTAACTCTAGCTTATTCCCCCCTCCTTGTATACCTATACGTACATCCGCGCCGTCTTATGGGTGCAAGGGGTGCATCGCACCCGGGCAACGGCATCTAAAGGGCGGCAACAGAAGCGTAGCCAACCGTTATTATTATTACAACAACATCATTTGTTGCTTTCTCTGTGATACACAAGACTTATCATGGAAGGATTGTGATTTGAAATTTAAGATTGGCAAACGTTTAGAGGAAAGACTTACAGATAACTCAAGGCGAGAAAAGGATATTTGTGCAGTGGATTCAATCGAAGAACTGGAAGTAAGAAAAGATTTTATGGTACCAAGAATAAACCCTCTTCCGGTTTCAGAATAACCATTTTCTAGAAATTTGATCGGATTCTTTCCTAATTAGCAAATAGCTTTGCGTGTTTTATTGACACTTCCGGAGACCGTTGCTGCTAAGATAATCAAAATCAATGTGAACTATTAACTCATATTGACCAATCACTATGTACGGAATATGCATTATTAATTGTTACTGATGTTTTGTGACCAACGTAAGCTAGGGTACAAAGCCATAAAGCAATGTCTTATAAAGTAATATTACTTGAAAATCAGGAAATGTATGGTTTTGGTATTTGATTTTAAGGGGCGGCAAATTATGTTCGCATCCAGGTGGCATATAGGTTGCGCGCGGCTGTGCATATACGCTAATACGTTTTACAGAGGAATCAATAATTCTTCAACCAGTCTTTCATATTAATGTAGCGTAATTTACAAATTAAGAATTTACATGGAAAATTTGTTAAGATATAGTCGACGCATACTTTCATTCCTCTTAATTTTGATAATTCATTACTTCCATTTCGCGCCCCCTACCAATGTGCACCCTGTGGACCTGCTCTGGATATCTAGCCCTCGCGTCGACCCTTCACGATGATGCACATTATTACATTCCTAGTAGCACTGTCAAAACCATCGATCATACGGCTTAGATTGTGTAAGTATTGACAGATAATAAAAGGGATTTGACTCAAAAACCTTAATGTCACTTTTGATTTATGGATAACTAACTCAACTCATTTGGAAAAAGTTTAGGACGAAAGAAAGAAAGCTGGGTAAAAGTGTCTACTCGTCGTAAGGGTGTCTATTCAGGGTTTGAATAAACCATATCCGAATTTCAACTTCAAAAGAGACGTCCTTGGAAATAATTCATCGGCAGTCGATTAAAAAAGAAAAAATCTCTGAATGAGAGATTGGTGTATCGGAGAAGAGAGGAGTCGATTCGAAACCGAATTCTGCATCCCATTAACTCAATAGTTTTGAGTCAGGGATTAAACGTTCATAATCCCTTCTCTTGATCATCGATTTTATGAAAATCGATTTTGGAAGTCCGCACCGCCCAAATGCGAGTTACAAACTACCTTTTCCGAATATTATTATTATTAGTCAATACCGCCGCAGTTAGACATTTCGTCCGGTGGCGACGTTTAGTTACCGTGCAGTACAGAACAATTACATACAATATGGCTTAGTTACACATAAACAAATACAGAAAGTTGGTATCTATCTACCCGTCAATTAACTACAATTGTTTAAAAACTACTCTAATCACAATTACAACTTCAATTATACTTTTACATCACAAACACTAAAAATACTTATGTGTATATATGTAAATTATGTGTAGAATCATGTGTATTTCGCTAGTGTCCTAGCATCATCAGGCCTGATGATGCTAGGACACTAGCGAAACATGTTGCCATAAATAAAATTGCTGTTTAAGTGTACGAAACGGTCTTTATTTCATTGTAATGGCCTTCCACGAGGTAACGCCTTCCCATATTGAGTTTATAATGAGTAAATATTCTTTTCGTGAATTTGATGAAGTTCTTCGCATCAAAGTTGTCTCTAGGGTCTGCGGGGCTCTAGGTGAGTGGGTTGCCGGCGATCACCACTTAAATGAACAAATTACTAATTTATTTTTCTGAAACCAAGGAAAATATATTTAAAACTACGGCCCAGATAGATTTATCAAAAAATAATAAGACCGTTGGAATTTAAAGATCCATTTTTTAAGCTATGATATACTGTCTGTAATCTTTCATTTATCAACGTTTTTAATAAGGCATCAGTCTCTCTCGAAAAAAGTTCATTCATGAGAAATTTTCATTTAATTTTAGCCTTGAAAACAACCTTTGGTCGATTTCACTGTTACTGGCATTGTTAGAATCATCCAACAAAGTGCTTCTGTATTTGGGTATAATACTTTCAAACTTATTTCGGACGCAATTTCCAGTGGAGATTCTCAAAAGCTCCAACACCAAAAAGGTGGGGGGCCCTGTGCGACTATCCCCTCAGCATCCCCCTTCAGAAGGCTCTGTTTCCATTGAAATATGCCGGTGAGATCTCACATAACAAATTACTCTTCTACTTCAACTTTCACTTTGTTTTGCAAATAATTTCTGTGGTTCTTCCTTCATTTCACAATAATAGTTATTAACGAGCCATTGCAAAGGCATAGCGTCAAATAAAAATTTTGCTGCTTCAAATTAAAGAATATATATTTATTATAAGGTGGAATAGAGGCCATTCTCTCCCAACCTTGCCGAAAGAATATAATAATAGTAGTAAATAATATAATAAGAATAAAGATAAAGCAAAATTAATGTGATGCTTCCATAAATATCTTTGACGAATGTGAAATATAGTAAAATTTGTTTAAGATGCTTTTCAGGGGACCGACAGAATCGCGTTGTGAGGAAGATAGCGTTTTAACCGGGGTAGAATAAATTTTCATCAGTTATGCGATAGAAAACAACATAGAAGGTTTTTTTTTAATTTTTAAATGTGTGATTAACACCTTAAAACTGAAAGGAATTTTCTTTAGTTAACTCTATTTGCCTCAGTCGAAGATAGAATATTGAGATTGGGTGGCCCATTCGTCATATTTTTCAAGAATGTCAGCTTTTCGGATTAAGAGAGTGTCTTTCTTTGCTACTTCATTTTGATAATTTTATCTCTACAATGAGTATTTTTTTGCAGATTGATCATTAGGGCTGAACAACAAATTTTTAACGGTAATGGCGAGAGACCGTCTCAGATCATGATCTCTCCAAGCCTATCCTCAGCTGTCCACCATTGCAGTGCATCTAAGAGAGGGAAAAATCCGCCTTAGAAGCGTTTAGTAGGTAAGCGGCATTTCGACAATGTTTTTTGTTTGATCGAGTCTATAACGGAGAAGAGCGCGTCTCAGGCGGAATAGCTCACTAAGCGGAAGTTTTTTTAACCGGGTTTCAGTGGTAAAACACATGCAACTCATGGAACAGAATTGCTAATCGAAATTTTCCCAGTAATCAAGATATTAAAGACCGACTGAGAATATGAGCCAATAAGCGGGAGTCACCATATCATTAGCAGATGCCTTCCGCACGATTCACGAAAACATCATTTGCAACTGACATCACGATTATTCAAAACAATATTAGTTAAATAAAATACGAAAAGGTAGAGTTGGAGACGGAAAGTTAGCGATGAAAATGTAAGCCGACTTTCTATCCCAGCGTCTTCATGGATTCCACTCATAATGAAATTTCTTGAAATAGTTGGCCCGGTAAAGGCTGAAGTCACCAACTTTAGCAAGTACAGCGCTTTCCAATGTTCTACTCACCTCTACGACGGTTAAGTGTCTAAAACCCATGGAAAATCAAGATACTATAATAAACGCTTATCATCCCTTCCTAAGGTTAACCTCATCTACCATGTGTGAAGACATCGGAATGACAAACCGGTTTAGAACTCGCGAAAGCTTCTGGTTCTAGCAGTAGAAGAATTTGCGGGTTCTCCTTCCCGTAAGGGTTCCCGAACGGATTTGTTTGGGTATCGCTCGGCATTCCCGTTTCGCCCATATTTCCCCTCAAACTTCACCTTCCAAAGGCGATTTCCCCTCCGCACAGCCCGCGGACGTGCATTATCTCGAACCCAGCCACTTTGGCGATCCTTTTCCCGCCAAGCGAGGAAGAGACCGTTGACAAGGACGCTATCCCCCTTCCACGGCCGGCAACCCTAGGCCTCCCGACGTTTCTTTATCAAGGAGGGCTCCTCAGTCATGTGACCATTCCGTTAACATCGTCCTTCAGTTGCGTTTCTCTTCTGCTCATGTGGAGTCGCCGACAAGCAGATTCTTCGTAACCCTTGGTCGCAGCTTGGTCTTTCGTAGACCGGCAGCCGAATCTTCAACCTCGCTTCTCTCGGCCGCATTTGGACTATTTAGACCGGCGAGCCGACTTCAATTCCCCGGGATGCAAGTGGAACTACAGGACTGATTTGTCAAGTATGTGCTTCCTCTTCCTCGTCTCTTTCCTTCAGAAAGCCTTTCGCCACGAGGAACTTGTTGATCATTTTCCTCCAAAGCCGTAAGTCTCTTCCGAGACATTTCTTCATATCTCGCAAATATAGCCTCAACTCAATTGAGGAAAGCAACTTTTCGCGAAAACTTTACGATTCTCGTCATTGCTTTAATGTATCGGATCGCAGCGGCCACGGATCTACCTCGTTCGACCGGCAGTTCATCTTCGATTGACGACGACGATTTCGATTGTGCGACGTCGTGGTAGACCGACGTTTCTTTCACCGACTCTTAACGTGCTAACTTAGACAAAGAGGCAATGGGAGAATATCTTTTAAGCTGTTACCAATGATTAACATTGAAAATTATTTTCTGCATAACGTTTAAAATAATGCCTCTTGAAGCATAGTCAGATTTTTAATAACTGATTGTAACATTTAATCTAAATATTTTATCTACAGTTCTAATGCATATAGCATAATTAACAACCAGCTGTTTTTAATATTAACAACTTTCTTCTGCTTTTTGTTATTTATTTGCCTTTACATGTCTTGCATGTTGAAAGTCTGCGAAAATACAAGTCGGTCAACCGAGCTATTGTTCAAACGAGATCTAGAGGCTACATGGTGCATATTAAGCACAGTAGAGCTGCAGATACAGATCCTCGTGGCGCAAATACATGAGCTCTCCAGACCGTGAGAACATATGTATGAAAATTCTTTTGATGAAAATATCGATGTAACATGTCAATGGAGGTAATGAGATAAGGTGTATTTTGATGAAGTTAAACATGAAGATAGGCTGAATTAACCCAACCACGATGTTTGAGAGCAGCCACCGCGGGAGCAACCAGTAGCGGAGGCTTGAAAATTTGACAACAGTGGGAAGGTGGAGCAAGGAATTCTCTTCGCAGCTTTTATCAGCGTCTGGCGTTAGAGCGTGGGCAAGTCTGTAAGCGACAGGATTTTTTAAGTGACCGGCCGATCATACGTATTGGCGAAAAAGTATCTCAATCTCAGGAATTTTTTCAACATTTGATTTTAACAAGTTCAGTTCTGTGTTGAAGGAGACTCAACTGCGCGGCGACACAATAAATGAGATAAGGATGATTCGCGGTGTCGGTTTACATTAGTTTATAAATAGTCAGTAAGAGTGGGTTTCAAACCTTTCTCTTGTCCATGTGACACTATTTCAGTTTAGGCCCTAAATAAGTTCAGTGGGTGATCTATTAGCAGACAATCCGTTCTGATACGATGCTCATTAGTCGATCATCGATTTGTTTTGGTAAATCGATTACATCTATCTAGAGACCACCACAATTATTTTTTTTCCTGTTTGTTGGCTGTCAGTTTTATGCTGTCTATTGCTTTTGTCTTCACCATTCTTCGGAAATGATTTCTGAATGGCATAATTGTCGTTGAGTTCGTCTAGCATATTGACCTCAACTTGTTTTTTGTGCCTTTCTAACTGTATTCTTTCGAAATCTTTCCTTTCCTTCAAAAGATATTTCATTGCGAAGTGGCCATCGATCCTGTTTCGCCGTTTTTTTCAAGCATCGCTTTCAAAACTCGCAGTAACGCTTTGTGTTGTGTTTGTTATGAATGTTTTGTAGTCCATTACATGAAAATATTTCACGACAGTGATCGTTATCTTTTTTTTCAATGATTCTCTTGCCAAAACCATAGGATGTACAAATCCCCGATAACAGAAATTTTCCAGGTTGAGGTATGGATGTATTTCTTCGTTTTCTGTGTTTGTGTTCCTCATAAAACATTAAGAGAGACATTTGCAGTTAAAGGTATGTGTTTACGCAAAAAAAACATCGTTATAACTGATGGTTTAAATAAGCTAAATGGATTATGGCGAAGTTTCAGCTGTTATAAATTTAAAGATATGCGAAGAAGTATATTTAGATTTTTAACCCACGAGCCGCCAGTGGCTTACGGAAGGGGGTGTCTTAGCACCTTTCCTATTAGTTTTTTTATGCTATGCGGATGGACCAGAAGTAACTATCTGTTTTAGTGATTATTTCCTTGAAAAGTTTCAACGATGCCTTTCGGAGAACGCGCCCGTTTTTTACAAGAATTACAATCACTTTTACTTCACCTGAAAATTCTGAGCCGATGAATTCGATGATTTTCGAGAAGTTTTCTTGTTTCGCTAACCCAAAGATTCTCAACGGGGAAAATAGAATTAGCATTAAATATAGTAGCCCAATTTGTACAGAAATCTCTCTCCTTAGCTTATTTCAATGTGACAGATTTTCGGAAATTTTCAATCTTATCAGTGACTTGATAATATGGAGCCAAAATCTGTAATCGTCGATAGGAATATAAATTTGTTTCTAATGAAACTTGTTACAAGTTTATGCAACGATTATTTTTATTTAATTTTGCAATGGAAATAGAGCCATCAAACGAACAAATAGAGATTTAAATGTATTCTTTTTTGAGGTCTACCTGAGCGTTCCTGCTTCGAACCTAGCAACATTTGCAAATAAAAATGTGATAGTACTTCCTTCCTGATCTCAGAGGACACAACTGCTTAGTTTGATACAAACGGTGTCAACTCTGTCAAATGCACAAACCGAATGAATTTTCGCTTTACCATTGTATAAGATTACATCTTTAGGCGATTCCCCCGTTTTTATAGCATCGTTGTAACAGAAACGGTGTAGGTTATGATGGTTAGGATGAGCTTCTAGAAATACCGGTTGCGAAATCGAGCCGTTGCTAATCACAGCGTGCGAACTTTGCATTGAGTATTTGTATTATATTGTTTCCTGAAAGTCATGTTTCACATTGCAAGATATTGGTTTCATGAAATCCATTTCTATAGTAGGCGATATGCCATTAAGTGAGAGAGAAAATATTTTACGATTTCTATACCTGTACCGCATTTCTCCCGACAAATTGCATTATTATCGCTTTGTGGTGAAGTCTGAAGGCACTAAACATTGCTTCCTTGAGATGAGTGTGTAAGGAAATTTTCTAATAACACCCCCTTTTCAAATTTCTAGATCCTCCCCTGGGGTTAACACATTACACATGTACATTTCTACCCAGCAAGTCGCCAGTGGCGTAAGATATTTAGTACATTAACGCCAACATCTAGTATGTTAGCTTGGAATCTAGCCTATTGCGTTTGAAGAGTGTTTTAGTGGTGCAGTTGGTGGCATTTTTGTCGATTATTTGTCTATTACTCTTAACCTTTCCATGTCATTTCCCTCTTTCCTTATGAGGAAAAAGAAAATTTGGCCTGCATAAATACTACATACTTCAAGTTTTTTTCGGCAAATTTTTGACTTTGCGAACAACAACAAATTATAAACAATATTCGCTAAAAATTGATGTGATGTATAGCCCCCTGCCATATGCCACTGGAGGCACGCAAGGTAAAAATCCAAATCTAAAATCTATATAATGCTTATTTCTGCATATTAAATTCTTGGTTGTTAAATCTATTTTAAATCATTTTAAAAGTGTTCTTTATAGATGTCATTCTACTAGTAACTCCATAAAACAAAATAATATTGTGTATTCGTCCGAACCTCAATATGAACCTGTTTCATCTTGGTCACTCAGTCACTTCAATTCATTCGCTCCATATTTATTGATTATTCATGGTATAGTGAATCTGTCCCTATTTTTTTCTATTTTACTAACTTACTCCTTCTATGATCCATTATACTTGAGTTCGGTCAATCTCTATGCTAATCTTGACCATGCTGAGTTTTGGTATCACACAAAATCAGGTTTAAGCACATCTTTATTCAGAGATGCTTTCTTACTTTTGTCTTTGTACAATGGAATGTAATTATCCTTGTTAAAATTTTAATACAATTTTGTAATTTTCTGTTTAATTTCCTGTTATCATTGTATTAAGTTTGCTGTTTTTCATTGTTTGTTTATTCGTTTATTTTTATTTGAGAAGTTGAGGTTACCAGTGGTTATTTGAAAAATGTGTTTTTTGTGTATTCTTTGTTTATGATTGTTGTTTTGTTCTTATTGTCAATTTATTCCTAGTTTTATTCTCTTTTATATTACTTTCAATTTTACTGCTTATTGTTGTAAATAATCGAACATGTTTTCGATTATATTTCTTGTATGAATTTGAATTTATAATAATCTGTATTTGCTTTTTTAAGGTCGATGCAAATATTCTTTATTAATTACTCTTGAGTAGAGCTTTACGGGACGACTTACATATTCTGACGATGTGGAGGGACTTAAAGATTGGAAACCGACAAAGGCCCTATTTGGTTTTTATTCGGGTATCAGAAGATAAGTGATTTTCTTTGGGGTTTCCGAATAATGTAGTACATGGTTTCCTTTCGGTTTTAGTCTTCGGCTAAATTCCTATTTGATGTTTTCCTCTATTTTACATTTTCTGTCTCTCCTGTGCCAAGGAATTCCTCTAGATATATGAAGGGATATGCATTGAGGTGGTATATTATTAGTCTTAATCGCATATCTATTAATCATTGTTTCCTTTTTGTCCTCAAGTCCCTCTCTTGAGGTCTTCAAGACAACCAAGTCCCTACAAGTTTTGAAGAGTTTTTTTTACTACTTGATGCAATTTAGTATTGTGAAACGCTTAGTTTGTTGATGGATAGCAATGAAACTATTGGAAGATTTACTTGTAATCAAACAAAATATAAGAAAAATAAAATACTGCTTGAATAAAATAAAACATCAACGTGCTCGATTCCCACGATTACATGCATGTAAGTACCACTGGTGGCACGTGTCATACCAGTTGGGAATCCCTGTCATGAATTGTTTGCAAGACTGATACATACGCTGTATAGTATAATTTGATTGTCCTGTATCATTCTAGGAACTACATCGGAACACAGCAGTTCGCCGACCAACCACCTGCCAGTGAGTAGAGATGGCGGGATTCAATGGGAATCCCAACCCTTTCGGCATAAGCGGTAACTTAGGAGTGCTGCAATGTTTGAATGCTATCATGTTGGGAGTACAAAGATCAGCGCAAATGCTCGGAAACAATGTTTTGGGTTCATCCCCGATCTATTTACCGCACCTTCTCAACCAGGGATACTTATACTATAACACAGTCCCGCAGACGACCTATTCCTCTGTAGGATATCCTTCCGCGACGAATTTCATTAGGAGATCAATATCCGAAGCCCGCAGGATACATAACAGGAGACGTCGCGAGCTCAACCAGTTACGCAAAGACTCTGAAAACCCATCAACTTCTGTTGTTATTTCACCCTCCGAAAACAGAGACTCCAGCAAGCAAGAATTAGGGTTAGGATCATGTATTCAGAGTAGTTCGGAAAAGAAAGCATCCCCCATAAAACAATGTAAAGAATCAGAAAGTCCTTTAGGTTCTGCAGTCGTTCCTTCCTCCGAAAACAGGGACTCCAACAAGAAAGAAGCAGAATTAGAACCTGCACCCGCTAAATCACAGGGTAAATTCACATCCGTTGATCACTGCGCAATAAACAATGAGCAGATCGCTAAATCGCCATCTGAGTGTTACTCCCACACCATGGACTTAGGAAGGAAGCCAGTGAATGACAGAAAAAAGAAATATAACAAGAAACGACGCGAAGCCTACAAAAGAAAACGAGCCGCTCTTATGCTGGAAACAGAAGATAACAAAAGGCCATCTTCCCCAAGTCCATCAGGAAAAGAAAGACCTTCAGCAACCCAAAATTTAGAATTTAAAAGCACCTTCAAAGGACCGAATCCTCCCTCGCCACAGCGAAGAGAAGGAAAACTCGTGAGCCCTTGCTCAGAATCTACTAGAAAGAGGAAAGAAGAAAGTTTTACTTCTCAACCAGAAAAGCAAGGGCCTCACATGGAAACAAAGGTAGAATCGCGTAGCGTAAACAAAGAACCTCATCCAGAGTTTCCTTTACGGAAGAAAGAATCTTCCATTAAGCCATGGATGGAACCTGCAAGCACCAAGAAAGGACATCTTACCTTTCCTCCAGGAAAGGAAGGCCTTCCTATTAAGCCATGTGTGAAATCAAGCTCCAACAAAGTGCCCCTTCTTCCCTTACCACCAGGAAAGGAACGATCTCCTACTAACCCGAAATTAGAGTCGAAAAACATCATCAAAGAACCGCATTCAAAATTTCCTCCAGGAAATGGTTTTGGAAAGGATTTTTCCATGGAAGGAAAGCCATGGCATAAATCTCAAAGCATCAAAGATAAAACACCCTCAGAACTTCTTCAAGGAAAGGATGTTCCTTCCATTAATCAATGGGAACATTCTATTGATATTACAAATAAACCGCATCATCAATTTATTGCAGGGAAGGAGACATCTTCCATTAAGCCATGGATAGAATCTGGAAGAAATGACAAAATTCCTCTGTTTCCTCCTAGCAATGACCAATCCATTACACCGTGGATAGAATCTGCAAGCACCAACAAAGAGCCACTTCTACCATTGCCTCCGGGAAAGGGGACGCGACCCGTATGCCCGAGGATGGAGACTAAAGGTACTGTCAGTGGGTTACATCAGCAACTTCCTCTAGGAAAGGAGTCATCCTGCTTTAAGGCACGGACAAAATCTTGGAGCAAGGACAAAGGGCCTGCTCCCTATTTATTTCCAAACAAAGAACTAGCCGTTTCGCCATGGAGAGAACCTACAAGCACCAAAAAGGGTCCACTTCTACAATTGCCTCCAGGAAAGGACAGACCTCTTATCAACTCAAAAAATGAAGCTTCAAACATCATAAAAGGGCCATATCCAGAATTTCCCCCAGAAAAAGTTTTTTCTTCCATTAATGAAAGCATCAATGACGAAAAATCCTCAAAACTTCTTCAAGGAACGGATATTCCTTCCAATAATCCATGGGAACATTCCATTGATATCATCAATAAGCCACATAAAGAATTTATTGTAGGGAAGGTCACATCTACCATTCACCCATGGCAAGATTCTGCAGACTCAAGCACAGGAGCATATTTACAAAATTGTTCAGAGAAGAAGTTTCACTCTGTAAACCCAGGAGCAACAGGAACTATCAGTGAGCCACATCCACAAATTCCTTCTGGAAAGGTGGTGTCTTCTGTTAAACCATGGACAGCATATGAAAGCCCCTTACCTTCTAATGCTACCTTCCCTGAGTACCCCAATGAGAATGGGAGCCTCTTAGGAACTGCAACCACCACTGAAGCTACAATTATTAAATCCCCTTCTTTCCAACTTGGGCCGTTAACTAATAATAAAAGAGATGAAGAAAATAATTCTTCTATATGTAACTCTACCACCATGGCAGCCAAGAAAAAAACAACAAAAAATAAGTGCAAAAAAAAGAAGAAAATATCCAAGGTCGACCAAATTCTCCCTCCCTCCATCATCTTGAGGGAGGATGAATTAAAATGGCTATCTTCCCCATGTATGCCAGGAAAACAGAAATTCCAGAAAGGATCAAATTGCCAGTTTTCTTCAGAAAATAAGCATCCACCAAAAAGAGCATGGATAGACCCTGCAAGCCCACCAAAAGATCTACCTGTAAAATATAACTTATATATGAGGAATCCTTCTAAAAGAGCATGGGTAGATCCATCAAGCCCACCCAAAGAAGAGCCTACACAGAATACATTGCACAAAAGCGATTCTTCAAAAAAGGCGCGGATGGAATCTTCAAGTACTACGAAAGGAGAACATTCCTCGCGTACTTCAGATGTAGAGAAACCGCCCTCAAGGTCGAGCATAGAATCTGTAAATCACTCTAAAATCCAACCTTGCGAATATATTTCAGGGAAATATTCTATCAAAAGTCCACATGAAGAAGTTGCAAATATCGTTAAAGGGCCACTTATAAAATATTCTTTAGACAAGGATCCAGACGAAAAGACACGAATTTCGCCTAAAATGATGACCAAAGAGCAACGTTCAGAAGGAGATGTATCCTTAATATCGTGTACAAAATCTGTAATTACAACTGTAGGATCACATTCTCCGAAAACCTTAGGAAAGATGGATTCTTCCGAAACAACGATAGAGCCTGCTAGTACTCCTGAAGGGCCTTATACATCCTGTAGTTCAGGAAAGAAGAATTCTTTAAAAAGGCCACATATGGTACCTGCAAGAACTGATAAGGAGCCACACGCACAAGTTGCTTCAATCCAAAGGGATTCTTCCAAAACGGCGCGGAAGGAAGCTGCAGGCAACTCTAAAAGGGAAAATGTACAGCATTCTTCACAAAAGAAGAATTCCTTCAAAAATCCGTATTTTGGTTCTGCAAGTTGCTCCATACAGCCACCTTCACAAGAAACCTTAGAAAAGGATTCTCCCCAGAAGCCAGGTGTAGTACATGCAAGTGCGGCTAAAGTACATGATAAACAATGTTCATCAGATTTCTCAAAAGGTCCAAATATAGGGCCTGCAGATTCCGCTACAGGACAAACTGAACAACATTCTTCACTGAATAAATCATTAAAAGCATTAAATGTAGTCCGTAGTAGAGCCGCTAAAGAAATTTCTGCAACTGACATTTCTAAGAAGATGAAATATTCCAAAAGGCAACATTTGGAACTTGAAAGCGTCGCCAATAGGCACTGTGAACAACGTTCTTATCAGAAGAAGGATTCCTCCAGGAGACCACCTGCTGGACCAGCAAGCGCCACCAAAGGTCTCCCTTTACAAGACACTTCAGACAGGAAGGATTCCTCCAAAAGACCTGATGTATTACCTCCAAGTGCGGCTAAAGGACGTTTTGAACATTATTCACCAGACAAAGATTTCTTGGAAGGACCAAATGTGGAACGTGGATGTGCCGCCAAAAGGAAACCTGAAGAGTATTTTTCAGCCAAGGAGCAATCCTTTAAAAGACCAAATGTAGTCCCTGCAATCACCGTAGAAGGGCCAGATACCTCTCACAAGAAGGGTTCCTCCAAAAGGCCACGGTTGGAACATGGAAGCGCCGCCATATGGCAACCTGATAAACATTCTTCAGTCAAGAAAGAATCCTCCGAAAGATCGTATGTAGGATCTGCGAGCACCACCAAAAGTAATTTGACACCAGATACATCAGACAAGGATTCCTCCAAAAGGTTTCAGTTAGAATCTGCAAATGCGATTAAAGGGAAACCTGAACATTCTTCATCAGACAAGTTTTCCTGCAAAAGGTCAGCTGTAATGCCTGCAAGCGCCATCAAAGGACGACCTGAAAAATATTCTTCAGTCAACGATTCCTCTATAAGGTCACAGGCTTGCAGGTACCACATACCTCATGTAATGCCGGTAAGCAGCGCCAATGTGCTATCTACAAATTATTCTTCAGATGAGAAAGCTTACTCCAAAATGCTAGAGATAGACCTTGCAAAAATTACCAAAGAGGAGGTTTTTCCTTGTGATTCAGGAAAAGATTTTTCTAGAAGGCCACAGATAGAGTCTGCAAGCTCTACCAAGAAGGAATCTTCGCCATGTCCTTCAGGAAATAGGTATCCTTCCAGAAAGTCACGGTTTGAACCTATTATCTTCACCAGAGCAAAACCTGCCTTAGGAACTTCAGAAAATGAGGGTCAGTCCTTAATGTCGGGTAGAAAGTCTGCAAATTTAACCAAATGTCCAGCTTCTCCTCTATGTTCTGAAAAGAAGGATCTTTTCATAAAATCTCCGATGGAAATTGCAGAATCTTCAGCGTCTGTCCGTACTAACTCTGAAGAGAGAAAATCGAAGCAGTGGTTGGAGCAATTCAGGCCTTTACCTACCGTCGAATCTAAGCAAGGCACATCTTCATCTGTCGACGAGTGCACGCTCAATATGAAGGAAATTAGTGAAAGAACGTTATCTCCTCCCGGTAACTCTTCTACCATGGCATTTAATAGGATACCGGTTATCCTAAACTACAACAAATATTATCAGAGAAAAAATGAATGTCTTCCTTCTCTCCGTGATACTACTTCTTCGAAAACGGAGGACATCCTCAAAGGACCGCCTTCATCATGCCCTTCTGGGAATGAGGTACCTTTATCAACGCCAGGGGTAGAGTGCACGTTCTCTTCAACTTCTATCAGTTCAAGTATTTCTAACCTGCGAATGCCGCAACCGGTACCTGTACCTAACACTGAATCATTCCCGCCAATTGAAGAAGCCACGCCTAATACTGAAAAAACGGAAACTTTTTCATCTACTGGTAACTCTTCATCCATAGAATATAAGATACAAGTCATCCTAAGCTGCAAGAAGTATAATCTGAAACGTGACTCCACAAGCGAACGACGTGAAGCTTATAGGCATGAGGTCTGCAGAGTTCCTGTTAACTCAGTTTCTCTGAAAGCTGAGGATTCCATCGAAGAACTACCTTGCACCGTCGGAGAAACTGCTCTGCCTTTTGGTAAACCGCAGAAGGAATCTACAAGGCCTTTTGCTGGAGTAGACTTTGTTTCCGAAGAGAGATATCACAACCGGCATAGCGCAGCCTTGGTACCTGTAATTACTGTCATTCAACCAACGACAGAGGAACCTTACCACGTGAATAAATCTCCTACATCTGAAACATCACTCAACCCAAATCGCAAAAAAAATTATGAAAATGGAAGCGAGGCAGCTGAGCTTCCACAGAAAAGTTTGGATGACGAGGTGCTTGATTCGCTTGATACATTGAGCGAAATAATCGACGAATATTTTCTTTAATTAATGAAACTGATAACAATCGTTATACTTTAATATTTTTAAATGTGTTCCTGCATTTTTTATTTTCTTTGAATGATTATGTTTGTAATAAATGTACATTAATAATGATTTATTTATTTTCTGTCTTCGTTTAATGAAGTTGGCTGAATGGAATGGACGAGGAATTGTAAAATTTAATATCTGGTTTATCAAAGGACAACGGGTAAGGGTGACTTTGCACAATGGGATCTGGTTTATCATTACAAAGTCATTTTACCGAAGATTGCTAAAAAGTTGAAGTTTAAAACTGAGGAATTATCGACTTTTATACCCATTTTAATTGCTATCAAGAAAAAAATGCTATTTTTTCATAAATTTCCCGGGAAGATAATAATAATAAACGTCTTTATTGGGCGAAATTTGGACTGAAAAGTCCCATCTTCCATTTAACCCTTGTCATAAAGTGAGAGAAAAGAAACGAAAGAACAGAAAAGAAGGAAAGAATGTGTTTTTGTGGAGGAGTAAAAAACTGATATTTTATGCACAGAAAAAGTATCTCCACTGTAGGAAAACACCCACGAAGAGAAGGGGGATGTGAAAAACCTGCGAAAGATATAGGAAAGAGTGAACAAAGATAGATTGCAGCGTAAGCGGTAGAAATTAAATAGAAGATTTTAAAGTTAGTAATACATGGCAGACACATCATTGTCAATAAAAGGTAACATAACAGATAATATATACAAGTTAATAATCTATGCAGCATGTCAGAAATTGTTCCTTGAACTTGAAGATGGCCAGGTATATATAAACTTTCGAAACCGATTGCTTCAATGAGAGGTCAGCAATGCAGTATGAAGGACATGTCAACTTCGGTGTTATATTGACCATTTTTTATATGCATGCAGCGGAGAAAAATGGTAAGTAACGACCAAATAAGTTCCCTTTCCAATTAATCATTAGATTATACTCTATGCCAGGTGAAATTTTAAGGTTTGGCAACATTTTGGCACATTAGATTTACGGTATAAACACTTCATATTAATAGATACAGAGTTTTCTCCATAACACCGTATGGCCATGTTTTTCTATTTTATATAGTTTGATGCTGAGCTGCGCCGTCCCATGGGTGCAAGGGGTGCATCGCACCCGGGCGGCGGCAACCGAGGTTTAGCCCATCATTATTAATATTGCAACAACATTATTTGTTGTTCTCTGAGCGATACACATCTTTTATGTAGGAAAGATCAAGATGTGAAATTAAAGATTAGGAAACATTTAGAGTTAGGGATAGCTCAAGACGAGAAAGGAATATATGTTCACCGGATTTAATCGAAGTTATTCATGTTGCAATAAAAGTTTTATAAGAAACTTTCATATTTTGCTGCGAAAAATAGATTTAATACAAATCATATTTTAAGTTATGCGCATTGCGATGATAATGTCACTCGAAAGTAATGTGAAGTATTAACAATTTTCTATTCCATATGCTCTTTACTATGTCATAATATGGAATATGAATTGTTAATTGTTAGGATATTAATGGTACTGATGTTTTGCGACCAATGTTAACTTGGGAAAAGAGTATCTAATCACTGTTTTTTAATGCCTTTTGAAAAGATTTTTATCTGCAAATCAGGAAATGTATGGTTTTAGTATTTAGTTTTAAGGGGCGGCAAATTATGCTTGCGACCGAGTGGCAGATAGGCCGGGTGCGGTCGTGGTTTTATATACAGTTAGTTTTATTATATAATATAGTTATCTAACAGAACACATCTCACATTCAGAGTTAATACTGAAAAGTCGATCTGTTCCTCTAAATATTTCCTAACTGCTCTTATTTGAATGAAACGACTTCATGGTAAGTTACGAACAATTAGATACATTTGATTCCGCATGGACGTGAGCTTTAAATTACATATCTACTTTTGACTAGCTTCTAATGTATCATAATCAACCATAATCAGTTTGCACTGTCTTCATTTGCGTTACATTTTGATTGCTTGGTAAGCGATATTTTCCTCGTTTTAGACTAAGGGACATGACAAAGATTGGATCAGAGACATTTAATCAGAAAAACCATGTAACAGTAGCCCATACATCACATACTCCGTGAAAACAACTTGTCCAAGCAAAATCCATCCACTATCATCCTTCTCCCTAGATCGCTTCCTTCCTGTACCGGCAGTTAGTTTTTTATTTACATCCGAGGATGAGAGGAACCCTTCCTTTAGACTGGACAGGGATCCGCTATGTCCCTTCCCGTAAAAGGGATGAATGCGGAAGTGCGATTGGATGGGGAGACAGAAAAAAAATTAGGAGTGACCTTAATGACGAACCAATTACGAGATCGCATTACTAAAACATACACAAACACACGCATTTGACCGATCGACCGAGATAAAAAAAAAGAATTACGAAAAGCGACGACTCGCCAGCTCCGCCTCTCCATCTCTCTACGTCGTCCTCGATCGCCAAAATGAATGGCTTTAGGTGATGAAGAAAAGGGAGACCATCTTGTGGAAAGATTATGCATCTAAAACTTATAATTGGTAAGTAGTTAATAATAAAAATGACGGCTTAATAGGAGCAATTTAAGTTCACTTTATATTTTAAACTTACTTACCTATTACAAACACCAAGTTTTCTGTTTTAAATCTTAAGCCATTGCTTTTAAGATTGAGTTAAAGCCGATAAGAAATTGGTGTAAAATAAATTTGAAAATATTTTTTTAAACGATGTTTAAAAATATATGTTGTAAAACTAGCTCTTATAGTAATTATCCAGTTCTGTAAATGATAATAAGTATGCATGTGAAGAATGGCTGAAAGAATACACTTAAATGGTGGAGTTGGAAGTCATGAAATAATCAAGAGAAATGAAGAAAATCTCGTAATTGTCACAATATACTGCTATAAATATTTTCGTTTTTTGATCGTTTTTTAATAAGAATCAAGCATTATCCCGAGCGATAGTTCAGTGAACTGTATGAAATAGTCCACCAAAGTTGTTGAAAAGCTATGTATTTGATGCCAAAATTTTCAAGGAAAATCTACGTAAAATACGTCACAGATCTATCCAGACACGTGATTCACCAAATATATCCCCTTTCCTCAATATCCACGCGCAAGGGGAAAGCTGGTTGACAGTGTAGAGTATTAGACTTCATTTTGATTATTTGCTGATTTAATCATAATATATAATGGGAAGAATTTCTCTTCCTCGCGCAGGGGTTCATGAAGGAGTACAGGGAAAGTAGGATAAAATATAGAAAAAAACCCTGTCACACGCCTAAAGGCGACTTGCAGAGCACGTATGTAGATGAATAGCTTTAGTTTCGACACTGAGTATGTACAATATAATGAGATTACCTCACGTTTTTCTTGGAAACCCATACTTCACGATACGCTATGACCTCTACGAAATTATTCGTAAAAGCTACGACAGTGTCTTACCCAGTTGTACAGTTCAATAACTTCAATATTTTTCTTCACTTCATCGAGGAAATATTTTAGAGAAGTAACTCTTATCACCGTAACCGTAAGTACCGACGCATTTTTGTCAAACAAAGAGACCAAGATAATACTTATAGAGGATTTACCTATATTATATTAATACTTATACCTATATTATACCTTATTAAAGGTTAAATGGAAGAAGGGACTTATTAGTCCCAATTTCGCCCAATAAAGACGATTATTATTATTATATTTAACGGATGAGATTTTATGATGTTCGAAGATTCATAACGTAATTAATCTGAGAAAAGCGGATTCTGAAATTAGCGAATACCGATAACGTCCACTATAACTGAATCATTCGGAAAAGGAAGATCTGGGAACGTGCTGCTGATATCCCAGGTTAAGGCTGTATCCCTCCTGTAATATTTCATTGAATTCCCATTAGTAGGATACAAGAGCGAAAACAGCAAGGGCTGCAGATGGCGGATATCTACATCGCAAAATCCAACATTTTTTCTAGAAGAAAATTAATAAGGAAATGTGATTATCAAGGTTTTCTTTGTAAATGAGAATTGATAACGAAGATCAGAAAATAAGAGAAATAGATGCGAAAACGAACCGATTCAAGAATTCGTTTTTTCCGCGAACGATACGCGAAAGTAATCGACTAGGTAAATAGAGTATTGGTGCATGCACCCCCTGCCACACGCCGAAAGGTGGCTAGCAGGGTATAGACATAGACATAGAACAACTGTTCCGTGAGTCAACTGGTTCACAAGAACCCTGAGCGTGTAAAAATGGGGGCGGTATGTCGGCCCCTGGCAGTTTTCACGCATTCTCTGGGGGCGAACATCGGCCCACTATCAGTTTAAGTGCTCATAAAAGTTTGGTTGAATAATTAACAAAAAATTACACAACCCATCAGTAAAAGCGGGACGTCAAATGCAAGGGGCGGGGGAATTTCAAAATACAGTAGTACCTCGACTTACGAACTTAATTTGTTCCAGCTCGAAAAGTTCTTCTGAAAACCCAGTTTTCCATTATATATTTCCGGTTTTTTCGGCTCATATCCCGAAAATAAGTTCGTATTTAGAGATCAAATTGGAGTAAGAAAAAAGTTAAGTCGGCAAGACTCCAATACGTCCGGCTAGCCTCAGAAGTAAAACCTGGTTTTCAGGCTACGTGACGGCATAAACCTCCAATGTGGCATAGGAAAAAGCGAAATGGGGAGAGGCGAAATCCCGTGAGCGCGAATGATGGCAGGGTTTCGAAGGGTGGCAGGGGAATTGAACGGACTGTAACTCGAGAATTTAGCTAGGGGAAGGGTGCAACGTGGGAGATTTATCCAAACGGGGAGGCTTGCAGGTGGAGGGGCGTCCTGAGGAAACCCCTGACGCACTGTGGGAGTTTGTTTTCCATGCAGCTTTATATCAGCTTTTAGGGCCGATCCACGGCGCTGAAGAGTTGATGACTTACGAATGAATTTTAATACGCGCCCCCGAGTAATGCCGTGCCGTGATCTCTAGGGGGATGCGACACAGCCGTGGGGGCGATGGATGTTAAAAGAGTCTGAAAATTTGCTCCAACAGTCTCTTTCGTCGTAATCCGCGAATTCTCAGCTGGGGACGTGTGAAAAGAGGGGAGCCCGTTGAATTAAACGCTTACATACATATCCCGTGGATCTGGAAGTATTATTCGATGGAAAATTTGGAATGCTGCGAAAGAGCTTAGCCAGCGTCATTTCTGTTTGTGAAACGTTCTGTTCTATGTGTTAATTTCATACTTGAGACATACAACTACATATATTTATTCGTAAACTAGTAACTTTTGCTGATATTTCAGAGGTAAACTTTAGGAATTGATTTGATCGCCGAACAACAACGACTATAAACGTGCGTAATTCGACGATCAACAGAAAAAGCTCAATAATCGGTATTGAGCTAAATGAAGAAATATATGCTTAAAATTGTAGAAAAATCTTCTCCACCTTGCTCGGTTTCTTTCGGTAACACAGCCTACGTTTTTAAATATTCCCTCCAAAGAAAATCTAAACGAATTCTCAGTATTATGAGCGTACAATACGAAATCGATGTTTAGGGTTATAATGTAAATTTGTCACTTTTAATACTCATAATATAAATTATTACATATTTTTAGCGTGGGCGTGAAAATTCCTAAATTTTAAATAAAAAAGTTGAATTTAAAGTATAAGGAAGAGAAAGTTAACTTTTGGAACCGAAGAAAGTATTCTCATCTGTTTAAAAACTATTGTAAACGTTTGAGGAGTAACATTAAGGAAAACTGTCCATGTGTCGTTCAATACAAAACTGCCAATAATAATCAGCTATTCTTACTATGCAAATTATAATTAATTTAAAAATCGTGAAGAATCATGAAAGCATTCAACCCAAATAGCTACTCTTTCATAGAAGAATAGAAAATAATGGTCGGGTGTTTGCGTTAGAGCCAAAAGAGCGATTCACGTTAGGTCAATGTGGGTATGGAGGCTCTGTGTTTAAACTGCAACTCTCACTTTGTTTAAAAATATCGTAGAGGAGGTTATTACTCAATTATTAAAATGAAAATAGAACCTTGCTCAAATGTGAGGTCCAGTGAGTAGCAAATCATGCGCACGAAGTGTGCACGTAAATAAATAAAGAGGAGTTCTTCGTTGCCAGGAAATTTGGCGAGAATGAGGGATGTGAAAGCCGTGCACTTTCTACGTACGAAAATGAGCAAAAATGTCGGGTTTCACGAGAGAATTGAAGTGCGCAATTTGAACTAGGCACGCGAGCAACTCTTCCGTCCAGCCGCTTTGATAAAGCGCTTTTTAAGTAAATGCGGAAAATCAAGAAGTGATTTAAGAGTTGGAATTAAATATAAAACAACCCAAATTCCAGCGTCTGTGTGCAAATGAATGGCTAACTTGGCAATGTTTGAATTATTTGAACTTTGCACCTTTAAGCGTTGAAAAGCATCTGGTTTCCTACGAGAAAGATTTTGGTGGGCTGATTTTTGGTGGACCTGAATCTGGAGGGATATCACATTTTCGGTGTTTCGAGGCACCGAGGGTATGCTCTTGGTGAGCCACGAAATATTCAAAGATAACATATATTTCAAATTACGCAGTATACATGAACGTTATTTTGCTACATAAAGTGAATACAGAAATTACTATGCCCATGTTTCACAGGAAACTCATTCGCTTTTGAACTTGGACATAGCTATATCTGTCATCACATTTATGGAACCCCACTCACTCCACACTTGTCAGTCACGGCTGCATCCATTGATTTTATTCTGCGACATATGTTGTCGTTTAATGGGAGTTAGTAATGAATATTTTGTTATTCACCTGGATATAGTTGCGGATTTATTAATCATTTCCATTGCGTGAGGACTTTTCTCCTGCTTAACATTTAGAACTCTTTCTTCAGCCAACAAACACATGGTTTAGGGTGACGTTTACTCTAATTTCTTGCTTGTACCTCGAAAGGAAAGGTTGGGAAGCATTGCATTGGATGGGCATTTCGTTGGATGGAAGTCCTCAAATTCTCTATGAAAACTTATAGTTTCTCTGCTGGCATTTCCTTGTTTATAAACAAGTGCAAGTGATGAAATACAAATAAGGTTTAGGGAAAATAGCCAAATTACAAGCATAGATAACCAGTCGCGCCACTAATTTCTACGCAAGTTATTGCTTCGTGGAAGAAAAGAGTGGAGAACACCTGCATGACAATTTCTTATGACATTGAATAAGCATTCGGTATATCTTAAAGATTTTAATGAAATATCTTAACACTGACATTGATTTTTCCCTTTAATAATTTTTGTATGAGGAGACGGTCGCTAGCTCTTGAGTTTACTCTTCATGCTGTATGTATGTGTGACTATCGCACATATTTCCCCCTTCAAGCGAAAATAATGGTAATTAAATCCGGATAGCGAAATTTATAAATATGAAAATGGCTTTGAAGCATTGGGGTGAGATATAACCCCAATGGCCCGTCATATTTTCAAGAAGAGGTCGCGTGAGATAAAACGCCAGCAAATCCAAAAAGCGAACTTAACTATCAAAAGCACAAATTTCAAGCGGGAATTTACACAGAGAAACAATAAATAATGAAAAGAAGTGAGAAATAATCTTACTTAAACTGCCGTGGAATGAATATTAATTACGTGACGTAGGCGTCAAGGAGAGCAGTGGGCGGCCGTTTGATATCTCGAAATCTTTCATGGCCAGGCGTAACCATGGCTTCGCTCCCGAAGCAATTTCCTGGCCATCGCGTGACTCCCGCGTCCGAATTTTAAAGAATATCGCCTTCCCTATGGGAGGAAGGTTGCAGGGCCCGTCTGGGATGCAGCTTTTCTCCGCATATGGCCCGGGTTCGATTTCATGGAATTTCGTGCAAGCGATGCGCCTCGATCTGTCACCATGAGGTCCTGTGAAACATCTTCCAGCAGTGATCCCCGGATGGATGTCCTCAGACGCTATCTATTACTAGAAATCATGTCCCTCTCGTCTACAAGCCGGAACAAATGGCGGCTCAAGGAAGTGTGAACGTCTCCATTAATACCAAGGTTGAAAAGGATCCTTTGTATCATAGCCGGGAATTTTTCAGAGAATGACAAGTCAATTTTTGGTCTTATCTATGAATCGCGATAAGCTTCCTGACCTAGGATGCTTTAGTAAGATAAGCTACGTTTGGGAAACAGCGTCACCTAAATATTCATAGAAAATCATGTGATTCGCCAGTGAAAGGCGAACCTTTCTACTTCTGGTAGATACGTACACTATCCTTCAGATTGTGTATATATCTCCTTCTAGGAAGTGAATGAACTTCTACTAAGAAATTAAGAAATGTATCAATAAATTTTAAACGATAGAACAATAAATATTTTTTAGAGAAATCATAGTTCCAAGTGCTTACCCTACTACAACTACTTTCAGATTTAGAATTATGTTCCCTTTGAAGAGTGAAATCATTTCAGGTCTCAGACACAAAACTTAGCTGTAGGTGCTGTAAAGAGTTCAATATAGCTTTATAAATTTAATATAATCTATGGTAGAAGCCTTAACTATGTGGAACTCCATCACTGGGAAAATAAAATTCACTACGTAAAATTCCACAAAATTAGATTTACTTAGAAGATCTTGTCTAATTGTTAGTTCAGCAACTTCTTTAGTGTTCAATCANTGATTTGTAAGGAGTTCTTATTTATTATAATTTTCGAGGAATGAGAACACGATTAATAGTGCAAATTTATAAGTAAGGTACTAAAACAACAGTGCATTCTCCGGGCGGCTGTTTTGCAGTCTTTGAAAATCGATTCAAAGCAATGGTTCTTGTCTTACCAGCATTTTAGTTTAATCGTTTTCCTGATATTTCTTAAAATTATTCTACCATCAATTCTATAACAATTTCTCCGAATATTTTCTCATACGTCAGAAAATATAAGAATTTCACGATAAAATTACCTTTAATTCTATAACTCCTCACTGTGAGTCGTATGAAGAGCAGTAGAAAATTAATTAATTCCAGGGTCGCATAATATTCAGTCCTACGGTAGTCATCTTACAATTGAAATTAGATACGCCCGTTTCTGTTCCTAATAAACCTACTAGCGCCTCATATAAAATAACTATAATCGAAGTGGGCATTTTATTGATGATTAGTGAATAATATTTTCTTGCTATTTTAGATTATTTTACAAAAATCTCAAATATTGGACGAGTACAATGCAATGCACTGCACCTGAGGTAAAATAATTAACATTAATGATTAACACCTCCTAAATAGCAGAACAATATACTTTCCTATTAAATAAAATCAAACGGACTTCGTATTTTCCACACAATTTATTACACCACCGGTTTCGGCCATCCAGCCATCATCAGGTACACTCAAGGAAATACGGAAACTCATTCGCTTTTGAACTTGGACATAGCTATATCTGTCATCACATTTATGGAACCCCACTCACTCCACACTTGTCAGTCACGGCTGCATCCATTGATTTTATTCTGCGACATATGTTGTCGTTTAATGGGAGTTAATAATGAATATTTTGTTATTCACCTGGATATAGTTGCGGATTTATTAATCATTTCCATTGCGTGAGGACTTTTCTCCTGCTTAACATTTAGAACTCTTTCTTCAGCCAACAAACACATGGTTTAGGGTGACGTTTACTCTAATTTCTTGCTTGTACCTCGAAAGGAAAGGTTGGGAAGCATTGCATTGGATGGGCATTTCGTTGGATGGAAGTCCTCAAATTCTCTATGAAAACTTATAGTTTCTCTGCTGGCATTTCCTTGTTTATAAACAAGTGCAAGTGATGAAATACAAATAAGGTTTAGGGAAAATAGCCAAATTACAAGCATAGATAACCAGTCGCGCCACTAATTTCTACGCAAGTTATTGCTTCGTGGAAGAAAAGAGTGGAGAACACCTGCATGACAGTTTCTTATGNGAGACCTGTGGTCATCAATAGGCCAAATTTCTTCCGAGCAAACACTATCGTGCCGCGCCGAGCTGTGTCCTAGAGTATATAAACACCGAAAAAAGCGCAATAGTAATTGTGATTGACATATAGATTATGACACTTTTAAGTAAATGAATGAAAAATGAAACTGCGAAAACAAATCGGTCTTTTTCGAACTTGTTAAAAATATTGTTTTTTTTTTTGTTAAGGTCGCAAGAACGCCGAGATTGGCCACACATTCTCCTCCCCTGGTTTGTTATGACGTAAGAAATATAAAGGTTAAGATGTACTGCTGCTTCTGTTTTATTCCACTTTAAAATGTTATTTTTCAGAATTTAACACAACAATGGTGTACCATTATTGGCAGGTGGAAATCTCAAAAATAATGTGGCGCAACAAGAGCTTACAAACGGCACACAGGCTAACAACTTTAACATAGCCATTCGACTCGTTATTTTAATGGCGACAACTGACTTTTGTTTACCTATAATCAGTGATTTCCGTCCACATTGAGGGCGTGCTAATTAAGGCTGGATTAAGTGCTGAGTTAACGTGGCAATGGCTTAGTGTGTTAAGTCATAAACAAGCACAAGATTTTAGTTGTTAGCTAATGAATTGTGCCTTGGCATTGATAACATTACAATAACATTCAGGGAATTAGTGATTTTATTTAATGAAATAAGTTCATATATCCTAGATGATACCCTCAAAAAGTCATCAGGAAGCAAGTAAGGGCGCAAAAGTATAGATTGCTCAGGGGACCAGACCCCTTGAGCATGTCCTGATTAATAATATAACTCGTACACAAATCTATAAATGCGGAATAAAAAAACCATTTGCAGAGATATTTTACTTTAATCTCGCGAAATTTTTCGATTGTGGACGTCAACCGATTTCACTGCGTAAAACCGATCAAAATCTCAACTCCCTTTAGTAAGAAGTGCGGCGAGAGCGATACATTCAAACGCCCCTTTCCTTACTTTGGAGAAGGGGAGAATTCCCAGTAAAGCCGTTTGGAGTTGTCTGAGGCGTGTGGCAGGGGTTGTGTGTGGCACACCGTGTCCCTTGAGGTTCTATCGCCGGAGTGACTATCTAATCACGCGTGGGAGGAAGGGGACCGGAAATCGCCCCCTGCCGATCCATTTAGTGGCTCACGATCGATTGCAGCGCCTCCAGCATTTGCTACGGAAGAAAAACTACAACGTGATACTCGGAAATGAAGTTGATGTGACGAAATTACTCCCAGAAATGCAGACTTCAACTGTTTATCGTAATCGGGGGGGCTGCGCCATACTTTGGATGAGCATGAATATCTCTACGAACAAAAACGAGACAAAACTCAAACTTTCCTTTCAAGAATTAGCAACGTAGAGGTATATTTTTATTTGAAATAAGATTACACCTCAGCCAGATGCACTTCTACCAACATTCGATCCGGTTTTGTTATCAGATTTTTGTGAATCTTTACCTGAGTTTTGTGTTTATTTTTAGTTTCAAATAAAAATATATATTCCATATGAAAGAGGCTTTAAGCAAATAATCACTTGCGATAAAAATAATGATTCACGACCGGTTTAAGACAGAGAGGAAGAAATTCTTAGGGCACAGCTTTCAATGAGGCGTGGAGATTTGAGCATTGAGAAACGGTGAGAACGCGTAAAACTAGCATTAAAATATATACAACTATTAATGGTTTACACCAAATATGTGATCCTAAATTAAGTAATAATTTACGAACCTTTTCGGATTTCCATCAATAGTTTGGTTGGGTGTATTAGCAAACTGGGAGAGTGGTGTTTTCACGCCCCTGCCGTGCACCAAATGGCGGCTCGCGGGGCACTAATGTAAATAACAGAAAATTACTTCTGTAAATGATCAGTATCGAAGAGGGAAAATGTGACTAGATTGTAGTTCGTGATTTAAAGATTCACTACTAATTTTCGTAAAATATCGAGCCTTGTAAAATATTGATGTAAATATTCTTACTTTTTCAAAACACATTGAAGAAAGTATCTTTTCGTAGAATAATAATTCTTAGAAAGAACTTTTAGTGTGATACGTAAAGGGATAGTTTAAAGATATCTTTCAGGCTTAGTCTTAGCACCTTGCAATTTGATGAAATATTGGCATATTTATTATTCTTCATACAACACAATATTGAGGAATTCTGGATTAGAATGTCGGTATTGTTTCGTGAGCCGAAATTCCATTCTAATTAGCAAATGAAAAGAGATACAAATTTACGTACAATAATATTTTATTAGGAAAATATTATTTCCTCAATGGATGTGGATGTGGCAACATTTCTGACGTCTGAGTCTGTGAAACGTATCCGAGCAAGGATCCCGAAGCAGCTAGAATTTGTGCGTCTCATTCCGTCACTTGGGTAGCTGTTGCTAGGCGTAAAGCATGTAAGCCGAGACCGCAAGGCTGTTCTTAGTTGGATTCACTTCTAAGGAAGGCAGATGGCACGCATAGATCCCTGAGTTAATTCCGTAAAGCTGCGGAGTCGGATTCCCGCAGACTTTTTGCTTGAAATATTGCCGCTCGTAACAACGAGCTTAAACCTATTTTATATCATACATACATCTTGAATCGGTTTCCGGATGCTAAATGTTATAAGGTCTTTCCTAAATGAACACAAATTCCTAATGGATTAATAAAAATATACAACAGAAGAATAATGAATTCACAAATAAGATAATTAGTAGTTCCCACATTTCCAAAGAATTTGTCGGAATGTTAAAAATTATTACTATTGACTCTTAACTTATAGTTTCGCGTGAATTAATGCCTTTCCATGTTGAGTATGATTATATACAATATTATTACTTTTGTATTTTAATTTTTTTTCTGACAACGCACTCCTTCCTGTTCTGAAGGGCCGTGAATTGGGGTTAACGAATTCCATTCAGATTGAAACATTGAATGCTCAACAAAAATTCATGAAGCGGTAAATATCACAGGGGGCCATGATAGATACGTCTCATCTTTTATTCCACATGAAGTTTGAATCACGCTATAGAGTAATATAATGCAACGTGCTACCGAGTAGTAGTATTGCTAATAGTGCTTCGACTGCTTTGGTCATTTCGCAAGTGAGCCCCCACCGGGAATCGAACCCAGGACCGCTTTCGCCGAAGTCAAACGCGTTGCTTAGTTGGCTATCCGGGAGCCCAACGTGCTACTGATTCAAGGCAAGAATACATACGATGAATTTCTCTTTTCTGGTGATTGTTCATATAAATAACTATATACGACATTAAAAATTTATGAAAATTCTGTTTTTCGGGTATTAGGCCAGCGGGCTCAGTTTTAGAGGGTTTAGTAATAAGAATAAATAGTAATTTTAAAACCTGGATTAAGAATTTTGGTTAATTTCGAAGAAATATTTTTGAAAAATGTTGGGCCTTGTGAAAAGGGAAGATATTGAAGATATAAAATGGAATGTTAAATCAGGCCGATGCCAAAACGACAAATGTGAAGTCTTCTTTTACGCCTGTTCTCATGGTTTCACTAGAGGAGTATATCTTTATCTATATTTTTCGATAGATGGCAGGGAAAACCAGACCTAATAGGAAGATGGGTAAGAGGAGTATGCTGATCTAAAATCATGAAATTTGCTTAATTCTCCAAAAAAATCCAAAATTCAGTTACTATAAGGGATAGCTTTAAGACCATTCTAAGCACTGATTTCCTTGTATGATTCTATCTCCAATGATTCTCTAAACATTTTTCAATACACGTACGTCAGGCAAAAGCAAACGAAGAAAATGATTCCAGAAGATCGAATGTAGGGGCGACCAAAGAAATTTATCTAAATTTCATATTTGTGTCTTTTTACTGGCATTTTTAATTCATTATTAGATTCTCAGTTAGCATAGAGCTCCTTCGGCTTGTTCGCTGAGCTCTTTCTTGGGCTTACACTGGACACTCTCCAACCGGTCAATATTGTGCCTCACAGAATGACCCCAGTCACTTTAAAAACTACGTTCGCGCAAAGAGTGGTCAACCATGAATTACTTGCGGCGTTAAATATTTCGTTTGTCACTACAAGCGGTCGTGTACATGAAGATTTCCTTTTTGGAATCGAAAATAAAAATAACTGCACATTATGCCAAAAAAAGCATTTATCTCCGTAGAATAGGAAATGATGGAATCGTTGCCTTTTGATGAAGTTGTGAAACACTTTCCTACTGCAGGAAGTCGTGCCAAAAGCTTCGTGAAATTCCTTAACGTTTTCGTGTTCATTTTCGTTAGGTTCACAATAAGGAAGGGCTGATACCTATTGCTTCCAGACAGATAATTGACTGAAGCAAGGCAAATTCCTCAGCAAATTTAGAATTTATTGGTTTCTTATGCTTTCAACAAGGGCATGATAATATATATTTATCGATTTTCATTAATCACCTCGTATGTCGGATAGTATGGATACAATTATAACTAATTTTTGTCACCTGCCTTTGTCAGGTAACTTTGTTCACTTTGACGCCTGGCTACCAGCGAATTTTTACTTAAAACCCTGCTTCTTCTCCGCTACACTGTAAATGCACCATATAAGAATTTTGAAGCAATTCACTAATGAGGTAATCGTAGAAAATGGTTCCTGGCTTGTGACTCTTTGAATGTGCGCCATATATTAAAACATAGCTTAGCTTTGAAAAGAAAAGGAGGTCGTCGAGCTAAATTTGCGTACCCGTGACAGATGACCAAGTTTCCCTACCCATCGCAACACAGTTTCTCTCCTCTTCGGCACACAGAGAAACCCACCCACGCAACCGGAGCAAGCGGTGTTTCCTTCCCGAGCGAGAAAAAAAGAATAACCAACCTGTTAGAACAAACGCATTTATTGCAGCCAAGTTTCCAACGGCGACACATGCAATTCACCGAAAGATTTACGAGCGCTGGAGACAAAATGACCTCCCACGTCAAACGGCTGCCATAAATCTCGAATCAACATCCCTGAACCAACGACTCTCGAACTGCTCGAAAGAGAAAGTTCTTTCTCTACGCTACTCCGCTCCTTGGAACCACCACTAGGCTACACCCTCGCCGCATCCCCACGCGGGAGATATAGACGGGGAGGATAGAAGATTAAGTTTTGAAGGATGGTGGGGGGAAAGGGTTGGAAGGGGGAGGCATCGTACCCTGTAGGGAGGATGGCTCCGGCCCGGAGACGTGGAGGGATTTAAGAGGCAGAAAAGGGTGAGGGGGAGAGACGTCGAGGGTCGGATATAACGTGGGGAGTGGGACATGTTCCCTGAGAGGATTTCGGAGCCCTAGCTGGATGGGAAGGGTACGGGAAAAGGGAAGGAAAGGTTCTTTTTCGAAGGGGGAGAGGATGATGGGTTGCTATAGGAGGGTCATAAGAGATGTGCCGGTAGGGGAGCGGATGCGAGGGGGAGAGAGATTGCACTGAGGGAAAAGGACGGCCTTTGGAGGGGGGAGTTTTGAACGATTACGGATGGGGAATTTTTCTTCTCTTCCCTGTCCCTCCATTTCTTCCATTCTTCCCGATTTCTCGAAAACTGGGACCGTCAAAGGATGCCCTCCCCGTCGTGGAATTATTCCCTAACCCTTTTTAGTCGTTACTGTTGATGCTGTAAAGGTACCGGGGGAACTATAGCTCTAGGACTCCATTTCTTGCGCCTGTAAGGAAGGGATTTTTTATCCTTAGTATTGGTTCTATCTCTCATTTTCTGGTCAAGGATACTAGCGTTCCAGGGAATAGGTTTGACCTTCCATCCCTCCATCCTATTCCCGGTATCATCTTTAATTTACGCTCGCAGATTCGTGTAAGAAATTCAGCTAATCCTCCGTCATGTGTATTTTTGTATGACAACATAATCGGAAACGAAGAAGCTGAAATTCACATCTAGATTATAACCCTACTATTAACCTTTTCCAGTTGTATTCTCAGTTCAGGTGAGGACCTACATAAACTCAAAACTCTGATACGCCTGATCAGGGCCGGCTAAAATGTGCAAGGAAAATGGGGACCATCGATAGTATCAGGATTTTGTCAAACTTTGGTCTAATTTTCACGCCAGAACTGTTTAGAATAACTATAATAGTAAACAAGCACCGAAAACTCTGATGAAATTTCTGTTTATAATTTTTCTCCCAAGTTTATTGACAAGTATTTAAATGAAGATTATAAGCTACCAAAGTTCTTATCTTAGGAATTCAATATAATTAACCAATGACAAGTTTTTGTAGAAGTCCTGTACTTATCTGTCTCGTTTAATCGCTTATTTCATGCTACCATCAATAACTAAAATATTTTGCTGGCCAAATGCGCATTAGTAAACAACTTTCATTTATAGCTTGTTAGTTTATAGAGTTAGTTTAATAGTACTGCAATTTCATACCTTAGAATCCATTTAATATCTGGAAAAATGTTGGAGAATTTTGTTTGATGTTTTTGTAAGAGTACAGGAATTAGAAAATTCATCTTATTTTTATAAGCGGGAAAATTTTGAAACGAATATTCTGACAAAAATATTTTAAACATCCCCTTAAACTTGATTATGGTTAAAATCATTGGCAAGAGGCAACGCAATTCTTGATAACGTGCTATTTTAAAAGATTTCTCATATAAGCATATTTCGGCCTATTTTCTATAAGTTTATATGATATCATTATAAACGAGGTATTTTACTTGTTCTCCTAATTACACGAAAAAGAAACAGCCATAAATTCCGTCCCTGTGAAAGGAAAATGATGAATAAAAAACGAAGGGAAAAGAAATGATAAGCTTACAACAACAACGAACGTTTTGAAAAAGAACCTTGCGAAAATAAAGGTCTTCGTAAAACATTGAAAATATTTTTTTCTAAGAAAACAGGTTGATATTTGAAATCCTCTTCGCTGGGTTGCCATATCTCCTTTGCAATAACTTGGTAACAGCAAAATCGATAGATATGAATGTTTTTAAAGTTAGTTAACGTTTAGAGAGGCAACACTGTCACTGCACCATGCCATCCTAAGGGTAAATCCAATGTTTCATCAACGTATTCCTGAACAAACATCTGCTCGGGAAAAAATTTAAAGGTGATGTAGCGATAGAAGGTTGCTGCCGGAATGAGAGTCGGAGTTTGAATGCAGATGGCTAGTTTCGAATAAAGCGACTTTATATCGTAAATCAAACATTTGAATGATTTAATATGGAATGATGGCAAATGAAATATATAAAACTCTTAAATTTAAAAATTTGAAATTAAATTTTCTTCCTAAAAATAAAAAAAATATATTCACATGGAGAGCTCTGTAAAATACACACATGTTAATTTACCCGACCAAAAGTTTTTCTAATAATTGGTCACGACAGTTTGCTGATTCTGCCTATCAACATGGGTCAAGACAATCTATCGTAAAATGCACTTAACTTAATTCGAATACAGGAATTTTATATCGGTCGTAGTGAATGCTTAAGCCTATTCCCCCGAACTTATTTTGGAAAAAGAGATTTACATCACCCTCTATACTTGATATAAAACTCTCAAGGAAAATATAGTTTGAATTTAATCTAAAGGTTTACCAATTCTTTGATGGAAAGAGAATTTTGTGAGAATAATTTAGCGAAAAAAGAAAGAAAAAATTATTATTTTTGAAACGATGGGATTCATTGTTTTAAAATGTTAACTTTGGTTATTNAGTTTGAATTTAATCTAAAGGTTTACCAATTCTTTGATGGAAAGAGAATTTTGTGAGAATAATTTAGCGAAAAAAGAAAGAAAAAATTATTATTTTTGAAACGATGGGATTCATTGTTTTAAAATGTTAACTTTGGTTATTGAATACTAATGTACATATTTTAAAAGCGAAAACTATATATGACATTCTAATTCGAAGTATAAGGAAATCACATATCACTTCATAAGCTGAGGGATGTAAAACACTACGGGAGACGTAGATATCTCGAGCATGTCGCGGAAAGATTTTTTATTCGAAAATCGTAAGGTTGATACAGTTACAGAAATTCTATTACTTAAATAAATAAATGAAAATACTTTTTGACGGATACGACGGATATATTTCGTACGAACATATCATAACCCTTTGTAGCAGTTTATTCTGGTATTCTGCTTATTCTCATCCCTTACAAGCATATAAATGAATATTTTCGTGTTATTCAAAAACATGTCCTAACATGCAATGAGTGGTATTCCATAACTAATAATTGATTCTATTACTATTTCATACTGAGTCGCTGATCTCTAACAATTGAGGACATTTTCATCATAGAAATCTTAAAAAATATAAAAAATGAATCAATTAAGAAAGTATATAAATCATGAAAGGCATACATTCCTGCAGTAGCTGTTCCATTATGTTGTGAACTTTTTCAATTTTCATCACAGCCGAAATGAAAAGAAAATTACGATCAAGTCCTCAATGTAAATAAATAATTAAACATTAACACGCTTGATGGAGAATGAGGCGCCTAAGTGAAAGATTATAAAATATTTAAGAATTCCATAGCTGAAAATTGCACTTGGACTCCTGGGAAAAAGCGTTTGAAGAAGAATTTGGCGCTTCCTTCGAGCACAATCGACAAAGAAGGTCTAAACTGCTCGATTCCTCAATCATTCATAACATTCTCTTTCTAACGAAGTATCGTGAGAAAAGTAAACATTTGAATAGTGTCACAAGCTCTATGTTAGATCCTTGTAGATGGCCCAGAGAATACCGGTATAATGTCAGATGATCGCTATTGGTAAATATAAAAAAAGAAAAAAAATCGCGAGCTGCCTCACTCAATTTCCTTACGTCAGAATATCAAATTTAAAATTTTACCATTTTATTATAATAATTCTTCGTTGTAAGCCAAGTCGCATCGTGAGGATCCGATCATCTGGTCATATCATCAGCAATTCTATGGCATGCACGTGTGGGAATTAAGAAATTTCTTTTATTGGAGGAGGTGCAGAACTCAGAAGCACCCCTTAAAGTTTCCAAAAGACGATGAAATCGATGGAGGCGATCTGGAATAATTAAAGACTCCGCAGAGACTAAACTTGAGAAAAATTCGCTTGAAAAAATTCTGAATCCCTAGAATCCGTAAAATCTTATAAAAGGGAAAAAAAGGGAAGTGGCGAGGAAAAACAAATCGCGAAAATACCTTTTCTTTATGAAAGCTTGGGATTAATCGAGGGGCCTACTCTGGAGATGCGAAGCTTCAGACTTAGCGTCGGAATATACACGCGAACGTTAAAAACCATTCATAAATAATATCGCGGAAGTCCAAAAATTGCTAAGAATTAAAAAGTATACGCTCCTAGAAACGAAATGAAACATTTTGCTTTATTCTGAACGTTCCATATCCGATCCTTCATTTCTTTGAATTAGATATTGGCAACAGAGGGTTTCATCGTTACACCTTAGGAGATATGTGATGGAAATAAAACTTTTTCAGTGGAGTGAAACGTAAAAATTAATTTTTGACGGTCGTGGGCATCAAAATACAGTCTAAATAAAAAAAATTGACATATCGCATGGTTGGATTAACAAAGGAAAAGGAATGTCTCAGAAGTATACTAACTGATAAAATCGGAACGAAATTTATAATGCAAGAAATTACACATAAAAATTGATGGACTAAAGGTAACGGCTTTACAGCGGTTTGATTCTTACAACTGTATTGTTGAAAAAAGCAAGTTTGTGCCAAAATCTATCAAAAGGCGAATTTGTTGAATCCGACATTCTAACGTTCTTACTGACCTTAGTATGTACCTTAGGTCCGTACATTTAAACATTACTTATTATTTACTCATATTTACTTAAACACAATCAATTTTATATTTTATTTACAGCAACATTGGAAGAATGAAAGGAAATGAAATGATTGAATGTATCTACCTTCCAATCATCTGCGGTAAAATTTTCTTGTGACAGTGAGATATGATTCTCTTTCGAAGACTACTTATCTTAGAGGCTTGATAGTTACATGATCGTCCTTCACCACGTATTGGTGATACTAAAAATAATAAATATTAATATTTAAATTATCGATAATTATTTTCAAAATCATGTCTTACCTCAATTGCTAATTGATCATCTCCTGTGAAATATTTCAGTAAATATATCGTAATATACTATAAAAAAATTTTGGTAAATGGTTTTCTGTAAACCAGAGCTAAAACAATTGTAAAATTTTCAATAGAAGCTGAAATGCAGTGGAGCCCACTGCTTATTCCATATTCCTAATTTCGTTGACTTTTTTGCATCTATCTGTATTACGTCTTTAAACTGGGGAATGACTAAATATCTCAAGTCGATGAAAATTATTAGTATGTACTAACTTTCTATGTGGTGCGATGTGCCAAAGTGGCTGTATGAACGAAACATATGGAGGTAAAAATAAGGTGGCATTGTGAATCACCTATGACTCACACCGCCTTGCAAGAAATCTTACTGTGATCCACCGTGGCGTGTGCGAGATTAGTAATAGGTTTCGTATCGAATGTTTGAAGCCTATCAAATTGATTCTCTGTTTTTAGCGACGAGTTAATTTCCGTTTTATAGCATTTTTTATATTTCAGTCTTAAAAAAGTACCTTTTCCATTATCTTAATTTGCAAGGGCTGGAAAAGTATCATGTTGAACAAGGAAAAAATGAAGTTAACATTTAAGGCGCAAATACTGACTTTTTAGTGTATTTATTAACAACAAATAAAACTTAATAAGGATATTCAAAAGGTAAATCGTGAGTAAAAAATGTTTATCTCTATATACATGAAAGGACTTCCCCCTGGAGGGTCACCTTCCTGATCAAAATTTTCTCATTCCTATGAATTTCCATCTCAGGAATAAAAGAAAATTTCCATAATCCCTCTACCAGAGGTTGGGAACCTCCGGCTTTTCCGACCGTTCAATGAGGCTTTTACGTCACTTTCTGAAGCAAACGCACATATAAATAATTTAGTCTCCTTTTTTTATTACGACTAGAGAAAATAAAATCAAAAATATTCAACCTTGTTTACCTTAGCGATTAAATTCGTTTTCCTTCGAACCATTTCATTGTTAAACCATTTGGTTACTACCAATATGCATTGTTTTTACTATTGCAGAACTTTTATTCAAGTGAAATTTTATTAGATGAACAATATTATAATTATAATTAGAAATTAAATTCGTTTTTCCCTCGTAGAACATTTATGCTTAACTATTTAAATGAACGTCATATTTCACTCAAATACAGCCTCATGATTTCTTATGTGGCCGGATAGTACATCCATACACGCTTCCTTCCTAAGAAAAGGTTCCTCACTCCTGTCCTATACCACTTCTCCGTTATCTTTACTCATCTCTCCAACTAACTCCCAGTTCCTTATTCTCCCTTGCACTAATTATTGATTTCTGAATGCCGTGGTCAAGGAGGTTGTTCGTATTGGTCTAAGGGGAGAATGAGGGTAAGGAAAAGAGAGAGGCGATCCAAACATTCGTAGCGAACCTTAGAAAGGACGTCAGAAGGGACGTATTAAAGGGGAGCTGTCCGAAGGAGGCAAAAATTCAGGATATTTTTTTGCTACTCCTTCCCTCTCTTCTTCCTTGCCTTAGACCCTCCTCTTTATCATGTGTCTCCTCTCTCGAATTCTCGTGGGGAGTAAAAGACAGAAGGGGAGAGGTGAACTCGACCGGAACCGAGGAGGGAGGGAGGGAACGGAACACACAGGGCCGGTTTCGCCTCCGGGAGGAGCAATTAAGGCCGCGGTTTAAAGCTCTGCAGAAATATACAAAATGGTATTAAGAGAAAATATTCCGGATGTCAAGATGTTGTTGTCTATTGCAATCTCCCCGTCTTGCTTCTAAAGCAATCCTTTTGTTAAAATGCGAAATAATTTTCAGTTAATTCTAAGTTTCCTATGATGAAAAATTTTAATTGGTGATCACTGATATTAAAGTTCACCTAAAAACTGAGGATCTTAAGATCATGGAGTAATTATATCCTGAATGTTGCTTCCAATGCCGGGGAATACATGAAAATGTAATAATAAGAATTTAATAATAATTCACTCCACAATACAAGGAGCAAATATTACAGAAGAGTTTCATATAAATGTCAATTGTAATACTTTTAAGGAAAAATCGTCTCAATTGCAACGCTTCATTGTACATGCACATGTGTATCACAAGCTAGTTTAAACTGATGAAATTAGTGTAACTTTCGAAATTTAAATCCAAAACTAGAAAACAAGTTATTTTCTTCAAACGTGTTCTATGACGTGTTCTATGACAACAAAATATTTGATTTGACAAGGAATACATATAGCATTCACATAGCAATGCTCTGTTTTCTAAAATCTTATAAAAGATCATATGAAAGTACATGAAAATTAGAAATGAAAAATGAGTGAATGCTTCTTATTAAATCATATCGCTGTAACATTTTACTTCTCCTGAGTCAAATGAATAGAAATTACAAATGATCATTATATAAAATATGAAAGTGAAGAGATAAGCTCTAACTTCTAAACCCTATCCGCCTCTCCCACAGCAAAGTGGCTCCGCACCTCATTGATCGCATGCGACTTCATAATTCTCTCCACTATCCCAGACTATTATCATATTTTTACCTCAAGGGAAAGGCGTGTTAGAGGGTTTTAAACGTCTTTATTTCCGCGTCTTTTTTATCTCCCGTGCGTGGAAGGGGATGAGTCCAGCGATGTGGTTAAATCCTCCAAAAAAAGGGGTTAAGCGTTTGAGTTAGGGGAGTGAGGTGGTTTAGAGAGGACGTGGAGTGGATACGAGTGGAGAAGAGGAGATGATACAAAGGTATGGTAAACGGGGAAGGAATTAGTGTTAATGACTGAGGGGGAACCTGTTTTGCCCAATATGAAAGAAATGCAGAAAAAAGGAAATGTAAAAGCAATTGGATTGAATAAGTCAACGTTCTTTGGATGTGTCCGGTTGCGTATGATTTCAGATGCTTCCGAATAGTAGGGATGGACAAGGTGGTTATTGAAATAAGGGAATCCCACCTCTCGACTTTTGTTGAGCGGTTTCTTAAAAGTTATACATTCAGGAACGGAAAGGTAAGAATTTCTTCCTCCTAAATTTACTTCAAAAAATCCCATGATCTCCAGATTAGGGCCCGACAATTTTGTAGAATGGGAGTGATTCAAAATGATTTGAGACTCCAAGTGTCTCTTCGGGGCAAAAACACTGTTGCCATTATGATAGATGATGAAATAGCGTTGTTTAAAAACCAAAAGCATTGAATTATTCTAAAAATAATATTACAAATAAATTTATAAAAGTTTCACTATCAAACTCGAACCAATCAATCGGATATCGTATGCATTTTAAAACAAAATTATCGTATACATTTTAAATATCGTATGCATTTTAAAACATTAAAAAAAAATATATATATATAATTAAATATCATTTGATTGCGTAAACTATCAAGCATTCTTCTTTAGTAATAAATGCTACGCTGTTCATAATTTTTTTCTTTCAATTTTTCTACTCTCTCCTTGGTTTTCTTCCTCTATTATCAGTATTAACCTTCTCCATATATTATTAGATATCATAATATTCTTTATGAATTTGATACAAATGAATCAGCTCTTTGAACATTCATGTAAATATATATCAACTTAATTTGAACGAATGTGAAAATAGATTTATCGCTGGAAATTAGACATTTTAATTAGAGAAAAATAATATCTTCGATATTTTATAGTTTAATTTAGCATGTGTGTCAACGTTTGAAGAAAAGCTTTAGAAACTGAATTTTTGTTATTTTAAACTTAATTTTTTTAGCCTATAGTGGACCGTATCCATATTAGGCCAATACCTACACTTTTAAGAATGAATAATATGAAAATTGATATTTGAGAGGTATTCACTGACTTCAGATGTGACATTATTCTTGATGGATAGCTCATGAAAATTCTAGCGAATGAACTTCTGCAAGTAGTGGTAATTAATGCCTATCAATGAAAGCGGTATTCCCGGTGAAAATATTTAACCAAATGGAAATCGATGTTTGACTTCCGCTAAACGAGTTACGAAGTAGTATTAATTACTGACATGTACATATAAAAACCATAATAAATCCGATGACTCATTGAAAATAAG
This sequence comes from Ladona fulva, assembly GCA_000376725.2. Taxonomy (NCBI): domain Eukaryota; kingdom Metazoa; phylum Arthropoda; class Insecta; order Odonata; family Libellulidae; genus Ladona; species Ladona fulva. The sequence continues at coordinate 1,582,916 of KZ308498.1, forward strand.
TTACGTGCACAGCTGGTTTCTATTACAATTACGACCTCGAATTTTATGGGCGGTTATGACACATTTAGCTTTTTATTCGTCAAAAGATAACTAGAATATTATTCCATCTTTTGGGCCACTCCATTTGCATACTTACATAAATTTAAATATTTACGGGCGATAAGTATCGCTTTGCGGGGACGTAGCTGCATCGAGGAAAAGGGAATATGGTAGATGTTTGGATCGGGTCCGCTACCTGAATAGACCAGAAGTATAAGTCCGTTTGGAACGCTGAGACAGTCGAGGTCCGTTTTTAATAACCGAAAAATCCTTAGTTATTCCAAAAATGCAAATTTCACTGATCTCCGACGGGGAGAAATTTATTTCCCGTGACTAATTCTCGTTCGCCATAACACAATTGATCCTCTGACTGAATAAGCGCATTAAAACGAAACAGCTTATTTTATTCTTTCCTCTTTTTGGGAGATTCTGCTGCCATAAAATTTAAATTTCATCGCTTCCGCGTCTTACAACTGCGAAAAAGGAATTTAGGATGCAAATTAAAGCGCTTAACCGCGTATGCATACGCAAACACATGTAGGACATATAATAGTTTGATAACCAGACTTTTAATAAGGAGGCAACGATGAAAATGTCCATAGAAAACTGGGAAATGCATGATAAGCCTTGTGATAACGCAACCGCTGCATCAACGAAGGCTTCGATGTTTTCAAAAATTTAAATAGATGCAGTATAATGATAATTTATGGTTTGAAACTGCATTTACTTGTGCCTTTCATCAGAACGGTAATTACATCGAGGAATTAAGCTTTTGTTTACGGTGAAAGATATTTCTAAAATAAAAATTTCCTTCGTAATTACCGACCGTGATAAAAATGCGTATGGAATATGTAGAGGAAAATAATAACTTCCAATATGGAAAAGTAATGTCTCAAAAATGTAGCTGAAGATATAATTATTACTTAACTTTCCGAGGTTGGTGATCATCAACTGCATCCGGTACACCAGGTATATAATCCTTTCTCCAGATCAAATACAAACAAAAGATAGAAGAAAGGGATGGTGAAAGTACCCTCAATTGGTCCCTATACTTTTATAAATATAAAGTATAAGTCGTGCTATCGATTAATATCACGATAACGGAATTTCTTATAAGAAAATTCTACTTGATATTTTGTATGCACATAATTGACAGTAATAATGACCTGTCTAGTCAGTGCCAATAAAAGAAGTTAAGGGTCTGTTCGTGATTCCATTTATAACTTAGGCTTAGTTAAATCTGGCCATAGTTTTCAAATAAACTACAACAAACTTAATATGGATTTAGAATGTTAGAGAATTTAAAAAGACATCTGTAATGTTTAAGCGAGAAGCTATCAAAAATCCAATTTTGAAGACATTTAAGGAGCCATATACTTTTAGTCGACTAATTCAGTCCATATAATTAAAGAAACACATAAATCCTTTTCACCTTCTTCCTGCTTCATGAAATACGACTTAAAAACAGCATAAATCCTTAGTTTGAAAAGCTACATGTTTTGATAAAAAACCCAATTTCCCATATTTAATCTTATCAAGCAAACATTTTTCGTACAGTAGAAGTAATAAATTCATAAGCCATCCTATTCCTATTATACTATTATCGTATATATTATTTATCCGAATCCGTAATTTAGTTTTGTCATATGTATCGTCAGCTAGTCAGCAAGCATGAACTCATTCTTAATGTTGTTGTTACATTGTGATCCTCTGTTAACAAAGGAACACGAATGGATCAAATTAAACTTTCCTTGATGCTATTTTAATCCGGACATGGTGACCAAATCATTAAGAAATTTTTGGAAGTAAACTCACCGTGCTGTCTTTAAGTAAAGGAGAGATTGGTCAAAAAGTTGAATTTTACAGTCGATTATTTCAGGAGATTGAACAGGAAAAGGGTTCGTTTTCTTGTTCAACCTCCTTCAAAGGCTTAATTTTAAAACATGAATTTTTCCGAATATTTAAAATTTCTGTTTGCCATGCATGAATTGAAAAAAAGGAGGTAGAGGTTAGCTTTGTTTAATGTCTTTCTCAATTTTTTCTATTATCTCTAGTAGCTTTTAAATTCTGGATGTCACATGCAGAATTGAATTCAAATCCCGAAAAATTTCTGTGAGGAATGTAATTTTTTTCTTTATTTGTATATATATCTCTTACTTTGTGTTTTTTATTCTTTTTCCTTTTTTATTTTATTTTTTTAATGTTTGTATTAATTTAGGTTTAGCATTATATACTATTAGGACTTTTAGATTTGTATTAATTTACCATAGATGTTAGTTGACTAATTGAGTAATTTTTTATATCGATGACTCAGAGGTTAGGTGTAAGAGAGGCCCATTGGGCCTAACCTCGCCGTAAGGGTGAAATAAATAAAATAAATAAATAAATAATTTCTTAACAATTGAAAGATGCTTAGAATGCGTTGAATTAATTATTGACAAATGAAATGGAAACAATATCGAGCGGCGAATTAGACAGTAGAATATGAACAATTTTACTTGAATTCTTTCCATATAAATAAATAGGTATTTTACCCTTGAAAAGTCATTAATATTACCACCGACAATGAATAATTGGTAAAAATGTTACAAATAGCATCTACCGAATAATAAATAAATGTTAGAAATAGCATCTACCGAAGAGACTAACCCTGATATTTGGAAAAAAAGCCAGCTCTACAAATCAAAAAGTCGCAATTTTCCACTGAAATGTCAAATCTTTCTGGGAACAGTAGTTCCTACATCTTTCTCTTGATGAAAATGCAGGCTAACTTTTATCGTATGTGCGTATTCTTTTGATTGTTCGGAAAGCTGATATTATCTAAATTTTGGAAAACTTTGATGTATCGTTTCCCTAGATCTCTTAGCCAAGAACTTTATCTAGACAGGGCAGAATAACCGTCGTCAACTACGTTAAGATTATATCTTCCCTTACTCGTCGGGTTGAGTGATGACCACTACCATTAGATATGTTAGATGGGTTCGACGTTCTGGAAAGCACTTTTATAAAACATTAAAACAAAGTTCCCTAAATCTTATTTCACACCTTTTTTCTCTCTACATCATTAAATTATAAATATTTATTTTGGCATTTCTAGACTTAACTGGGTCATATATATTTTCGAAGTCGTTTGATCAGATGGCAATTGGTTTGAATCCACGGACTACAGCTAATAAAATAAATGAAGATTAACAAATAAAATGGTACCAACGGCATAACGAATAATCCAATAAACTGTTTTCGACTAATGAAGAAAATATTGATTTTTTTTGGAACTCACGAATTTAGCGAATGAATTGGATATTAAGCCTATTCCTTTTTAAGGTCTTTATTAATGCGAGATTGAGACTAAAAAGTCTACTTTTCCTTCTAACCTGTCGTCAATGTTATTATTAAAACATGGATAAATTTGTAAATAGAAAGAGAGAGAAACACTTAAGAAGAATTTGTGGATATAATAAAACAGTTTTTACAACCGAGTGATAGTTTATTGGCTGTATCTACGTGGATAATTCTTTTTGGGACCTAATCCGAGACTATTTTAGCCAAGTCATAGCTATATTTGAGGTTAATTTGTAATAAATGTTTGATTAAACTTAAGCCATGCCCCTGAAGTACTTTTAATCGTCTTGTAATGAGAACAGTTTGTACATGAGAGGCGTAGGAATAAAGAAATACTAAAAATGAACCGAATCCTGATATCTACATCTATCAGCTTTCAACGTTCCTCCAAGAAAGTATGAAAACAAAGGAGGAAAAACACATAAACGAATACAACCTCATCAATCGCTAACATGCTGTGCTTAGAATTACATATTTTGTGATACTGACTGATGTAACCCAGAATTTCAGTTCATGATATTTTCAAACGTGAAATTTATCCCGCGCCGAAAATAAATTTTTTCTGTAGAGTTACAAATGAAATTCAAAACTTTCTATTCATATGCTTTCGTCATTGTCCCGATTACATATAAACTAATATGCAATAATAGGATATCCGCAACGTTCGGGCATTCTAATTTTATTCTACCAAGTTGACCAAACTACAACCTAAGAAATGTCTTTAGTATTTGTATTTTCCACTTCAAAAGTAGAAAATATGCGGCTTCCGAAGCATATGCGTCCTTTTTCTGTATTCAATGAGGTCCTACATTATTTTATTTCAATAGAATCAGACATATAAATTATTTCGTTTCTCTATGTCAGGTATACAGAGATATACACAGAGTAAAAATAAAATCGATATACATATTCGATATCTCTTTCTTTACTTAGCGACTTAATTCCATTTTCTATGCACAACCTCGATGTCGCTTACTCTAATAAGCAGAAATAAGAAACTTACACACCAAAAGCGGCCTGATACTTTTCACATGCGTTCATACAGTTCTACATGAAGCCTTCCGGAAAAAAATCTTCCCCACTCCCTACCCTACCTATTATAGTATAGAGGCCATTCTCTATTATTGCTACTCAATAAGAATCTCGGGTGATATTTTCATAAATTGCAATTTAACATTTCATACAGCGTTGAATGCATTTCATGAAGTCAGTAGAGGGGATGTTTCTGACCTCATTCCGTAGGTTCAGATCGGGAGAAGAGAAACGGTGATTTGTGTCGATATTTTGCTTTGTCTCGGTAACGTGCGTGATTTTCAGCCGGTGGGCAATTAGGCTAAGGAGAGAAAAACTGATAATAGAGTCATCGGATGTGGCCGTTGGGATTGCTTAATGCTTCGCTTGCGGTTCTCCTGCGTGCTATATCACCTCATATTTGGAAAATCCCATTTGAAATGCCGATTTGATGAGAAGCTGCTGCAATTGAGGCGATAAACATGGAGATGATGACGATCGTGGTTTTTCTTTGGGGGAAAAAATCGACTGGAAGGCTATCGAGATGGAGGGAATATATATAATTAAATATATATATATATATCTTGTAAGTTCATGCGTCATATTTCTATAAGCAATGCGTGTTGTTTGCAGTGTTTGAGATGCATTTATAAGAGAGTCAGTAATCTGATCGATAATTTAAATAACAATGGTAGATAATTAAAAGGAAGGAAACTCAACATTGAATACAAAAAATAGAAAAATATACATATTTAAATATAAAAGACTTAAACGAATCTTCATTATTTAGTAAACTGTTGGAAATTTTATGGAAATCTAATTCAATAACTCATAAACTAAAATGAATAGTTTTTAAAAATAATTTGATTATTCTGAAATTAAACTAAATAAAACTTCTATCCAAAACTATAGTAATCTTTACGCCAAATTGAAGAAATATTTGCAAGAAAGATGGGCATTTTCTCTACTGTATTGCGAATAAAAGTATTCTGTAAGGAAGTAGCCTGATTACTTATATACGTACGAATGCTGTCTTCTTTGCCGGAATATAGTTATTTGAATGGGAATTGAATTTGTCTTCCCCTCTCACTTGATTATCGAATATTTCAGAAGAAAGGACACTTATTATCTTAGGACACTTAGAAGAAAGGATACTAAGAGTCCTTTCTTCTGAAATGTCGTGTCCATTCCACGAAGTCACGCTTGAGCATATCAATTTTATTTCGATTATTGAATACGTAGTTCTGAGAGAGGAAATTGTTCACTCTGACTCATCAAAGCTCTTGTGAGTTGAGAGTCTAAAATTACCTACATTAATACATTATAACAATTCTGATAACAGCGGGGAATTTTCTTGAGCGATTTTGCATAAACGTAGACGGAGTAAAGTATGTGCAAAAATGGAGTATTTTTGGATTATCAGAAAGCGAGTGACTTCGAGAATCCGGATTCGGAGCCTATCCAGACGGACTCAGAATGTCCTTTCCATTGCTTTAGTCCCCCAAATAATGAAGTTTTAGCGGATTATTTAGTAGGAAAATCATCATATCGGAGACTGGCCGATGATCATTATTGTTTATAAATGCAAACTTCACAGATAACACTTAACATTCTCACGAAAAATGGAAAATTAGGCTCGTTAGGCGAAGATAATTAATTAATGGTCATCCTTCTCGAGAAATTGTACATTAACGATTCAAAACTGTGTTAGAATGTCAACAAGTCTCACAAGTCTGTGTCTAACTAATGTCTAACGAGTGATTAAAAAATGTACACTAGCAAGTAATTCAAATAAGCAGAAAAGTTTTCCGGGATATCATAATTTCAGAGGAAAAGAATATTAGAAAATGTTCCTTCCCGGACGTACCCGGGCGGTTGGTTCCTCCGCTTCAGTTCGCCAAATATCGTATGTAGTACGTTAAAGGCAGGTACGAACCTAGCAACTTTCCAGGGGCAATTTAAAGCAGTTTCCTAATCATCTCCACGTGGCTTGTAGTAATCATAATATTTTCGTGATAAATGCAGTAGATTCATAGTAACCATAGAACAACTTCACTAAAAAAATTTAATTCATGCTCCTTGTAATTATTAATTCATCCCCCTACTACACGCCGAAAGGCGACGTGCAGGGTATATATGTAGATGCAACATCCCAGGCACATTCTTAATACCGCTAATGGAGATAATTGCTTCCTTGCCCGGAATGCAAATTAATTCAGGAAAATATGTATTACGAAACCCGAACCACCTCCAGCACCATGGAGACCGGCTGATGGACATTATAAAATATGTACTAACAGAAATATTGACGACTGTTACTCAATAGCCTACTGGACTAGACCACCTGCTGCCCATTTTTAGTCGCTATATATGTATAAGTAATAAAGAATTCGTTTCGAAAAACGGAAAGTATCGCTGGCACGGCGAAGAAAATTAATTACCGAACGTCCTTCCCGAGCGGGAAGTATCTTGGAAACACGTGCAACGGCAGTGCGGTATCCCCATCCCGGATCGACAACCGCTCGGCAAAAATTTCCATTCCCCCAACCGTACGACTCGGGAAACGGCACCGAGGCGCATCCAATGGAAACATTCGACACGCGTAAAAGGCGCGTCGTCACTAATTGTCCCGCAGTATCGGGAGAGAATAATGGACGGGTGCCGGGGGAAGGAGGACGAAAGCGGACGAAGATAAGAAACGGAAAAAGGGGATGCTAAGAGAGGGAGGAGGAGGAGTGAGGTCGATTTGAAGCCAAAGGCACGTGAGACACGTCTGCGATTCGATGGCGGAGAGGTCTTCTGGAGGAACGCGCAATTTTGGGAATGCGAAATGGAACGAATTTAACCGGCCATATAATCTCGCAGAGAGGGAGAGAGTGTGCAGTAAAAGTTTAAAAGACAGGCTGGAGGAGTAAAAGAAGTTGGGTAACAGGGCCGGTTCAGACTATCAGCCTCTCTGAGGCGAGAGATTCCTTGCTGCCGCCTGCCACGCTTAAGTCCCTGATGGACAGCGGATGACTGAATGATGATTATGGATGATAATTGTTGATTGTAATTCTTATAGATGAAGAAGGTAAATAAGCACGCAACAGTGTGTGCGTAATTCTGACTTATTTAATAATTAGTCGTTCCTAATGTAATAACTAATTTTATGTCCTGCAAAGTAGCTTGCAAAACCTAAAATATTGTCGAATGAAACTTATGAGAAGAATAGGTAATCTGATCCCAAATATCTTGGAATGATCGCGATTCCCTTTCCAACGAAGAAATGAAGCTTGAAATCTATTGCATACTAATAGTATTATTATTATTATTGTTATTATCATCATCATTTATCACTTTTACAATTAAAAGTGTTTCAGCTGCTTAGGTAATTTCGGACATGTGCCCCTATTGGAATCAAACCCAGGACCACTTCCATCTAGGGCGAACTTTCTACTCTCTTAGATTACCCACAGGAGTCTTCGGAAAAGATAACTTTGATCTTTTCCGAATAATTCCTGGCCTATTCATAAACCTATAAAGTATCTCATTTTTTTCGAATACATACTTGGAAATCGGTGATTTTGACGTAAGATTTAATTTGGTGAGAAAGAGGTACGCCATTATCCGTTCTAGCCACAAAGAGCAATAGGACAGATGCAGAGCTCGCCCTGAGGATATTGCATACGTTGCCTATAGTATGCAACGGGCCCTGCTGGGGATGTAAAGGGATTGGAGAGGGAAAAGAGGGCAAAATATAATCCGGGAATAAAGTTACCACCTGTTCACTCGGAGGGCCCGGGTCTCGATGCCGGGTCGGCGAGGAAAATATTGCATCAATCGTAGCTTTTTCTCGCCTCTTCTGTTTTATTTTTACGCCCCTGAAACGATCTTGTAAATGGATGAGATCGGCATCGGCGGAGGAAAGCTTGACGGACTCCTCAAGACCCCAATGAGAAGGAGAACACGACGCTGGCAGTGATCCATTCAGAGTCGTAAACATGCGTCTCCATAAAAACAGGAAAGAAAGGAACGAGAGAGAAAGAGCTATGGGAATCGGAGAGGCAAAATCGAGCGGAGACGAAGCGACTGTCTCACGCGACGTCATGAATCACTTCTTCGAGATCTGAGGTCGCTATGCAGCCACTTATAGTATTTCATCCCTCTACGGATCTCCGGGGATGGAGGATACAACAAAACAAGAGGAAGTGGGAGAGGTTCGACTACGTTATCGCGCTAGACTACCTCCCAGAAGAAGGGCAAGTGCGGGGGTGGAGGAAGGCAGGAACTACGATAAGAAAAACATAATTTTAGGGATAGAAACAGAGACGTGCGAGTATTATTTCAATTACATCTTCTGATATTCTGAGACAAAAACCATTCTGGGAGATGGCTTTCGCACTAGCTCTATGATACCGAGAGAAAAATTGTTAGTTAAGATGATATTGGCATCTCAAATGCTAGAAGTTCAACTTTTGAATAAAATTTCTACTTCATCCTAAAATATTACTTACTCTTAAATTCTATTCTCTCTAGCCGGTCTTCGTGGAAAGACATTCTGAAGGAATAAGTAAAACTTGATCATGACGTCTTAGCTGAAACCGGTTGTAATAAAGCATCTTGTGGATATTACAAAGTTTTACTTATTCCTTTATTACTTACTCTATTGGCATCAGTCTCACAGCCCGATAAAAACTCTTTTAAGATGTCTTGCAGTGTACCTATTCGTACAAGATCCCCTACCGCCAAGTACTATGTAGAAATTATTACATTTCCTTTAACTTGAATTCCATAACCCATGTTACGCCTCATAAATGAATAGTTCTTCTTCGACCCTCCTGCCAATTACTTTTTAGATAATTCCGCACAAGTGGACAATATGACTGGGAGGATAAAGAAGATAGATAAATAAGAAGAAATACTCCCTTAAGAGCCAACTGGTGAATGAACAATCGCAGGATGACGGGAATTATCGGTTAGCATTAATGACCTCACCTTAAATTAGCCCTTATTCAATAATCTTTCAAAGCGTTTCATTTCTTTCTTCGATATATTTTTAATTCCTTTCTTTTCGAAAAAAGACTGCTAAAAGTAGATCATCAGAATGCAGAGTATGAAAAATATAAAATCTTCTCAAACTTGAGTTTAGAAATATTAATGCTACTTATTAAAAAGGTTATTTTGATAACCAGAAGATATGAACTCATGATAATGGTAAAATGTCCCAAGTCATATTTACCTGTATCTACTATATATCTCCGGCAGAAAAACGAGCATTTATCATCTCTGAATGCTTACGTGCATAGTTTCCAACATTACATCACAGAATGGTGAGACAGTAAGTGTAACACAATTTTAGCACTATTTGCCCTGGTCGGCAAGGTGTTCTTTAAAATGACAATCATTGACAAAATTTCGGAATATTTTTATTGATTAAAGGCCTTATCCAATACTTGATAAAATAGCAAGAATATTGTATCAATCATCTGTCTAACGATACCAATCTCTATCTTGCTCGGTCATTGTGTCAAATTTAACTTGAAAAAGAAATTAATTCCGCATGCGAAACTAACTTTTAATGTATCATAACAGAAAAAATTCTTAGTTTTCAAACTTCAAACAGGAAACGATTTGGGGGATGAAACGTTGATTATTATTTGCTAGGTGTCAATACTGAATTTAGAATCCATGGAGTAATATCTCATGGAGAGCCTAGCATCATTACGATTACGTATACGTAGTTAGCTTGTCGACACCCACACCGCTTTTTTGGCTTTTCTTTTTCCGCAATGGATCCACCTTCTTTTGATTCAAGCAGCTTCCAGATTCTTTTGCGATGACAACATCACGGCCTCCACTGCAAATCGAACTCGACAATTCTTCCCCTAAGGCCATTCGGGGAGTCAATATTGAGTACCTTGCAACATTTCAAAGTCATTTGACCTTTAATTCTCCTGTTTCAGCCGAACAGACGTACATGTACTCTATCGTCCGATTTTGTACATAATAATACATGCATAACGCCCGCGCAATCCTTATTCGAGTTAAGCAAGTTATTCTCTTCGTTTATTCACATATACTATCCTAACCTCACGTACATCTTTCGCTCCATACACATCCATACGCCCTTTTATGAAACTTTTTTTATTCTTTGCGTTACGTAGGTCTCTTCTCTTCTGCGTATTATTTTTCACATACAACCACTGTTTTCTTGTTTTTCTCGTGGTCCTTCACTTTCTCCTCATGAGCCATATCAGTGTAAATCCTAATATATACTTTCTTCCAATGAGCGTTTGTCATCCAAACTATATTGCATACAATCACAGACAGTGATGCCAAACATATTCATAAATATCTTCAAACTACGGTGTATTTTCAGAAAACTTCGAACAAGCATTCGTCCTCAGCCATACCATTTGGCACCATCGCCCATCTCACGCGGGATTCCGGGCTTTCGTCTTCTCGAGATCTTGGGGATAAAATGTATCGGAGTCTTTCTGATCTTTTATAAAATTATTACTCTTCACGGCTTATAAGGGAGATTCGTTCAAGCAGAAAAAAACAATCATTTTGTTTCCCCAAAGAAAAATTAATGAAATGAGCTCATTTTCCGAAATATTTGTTGAAATTCAAAAAATATTCCTCCAGTTAAGGTAATCTATATTCTGAGGTTTCTGCAAAACATTTTAACTCATTTCTGATATTACTTTGTGTTACCTATGTGTCATATATTCATTGCCCTTTCCCCTTAAATGTTACATCATTTAAGGAAGACTTTAATTATTTTGTCAACAATAAAAGATAACCTATAGGTCTAAAAATATTTCCTAAAATATTGACGATTCTTCAACTGTACATCTACATCTACATCAATAACCTACAAGCCGACTTTCGGCGTGTGGCAGGGGTGTAAACATCGGGTTATTATAACTGTACTGTACTGTACGGAAATTATTACTGTTATGCTATAATTTTAAACTAAACAATATAAATACGAAATAAAGATGCATATACAAGAAAAGAAAGTAAAAAATGTAAATATATAATACTTTTTTCGTAAGTTAACCGATAATTCTTGAGGTTACATCTGTTTACTCAGTAAGTTTACTTATTAACCTGCTTTTATACATACGAAATACATATTCGTACAATAACTGAATCCCGAGAATTGCCCAGGATTTCGGGATTGAGAAAAATCCTGGAAATGTTAATCACTAATTTGGGGTTGGGGTCTTTGTGCGCACTAGACTACCTTGTAGTTTTAAGGAACGCTGCGTGGGTGTATACGGCTGGAGAAAGGAGAGGGAGGAGATGCATCGGGAAGGAGGAGTGTGGGTGGAATACGAGAATACGAGATAAAAGAGAAAGGAGCGTAGATCGAAGGGGTGATTTGGGAGGATATTTGGAGAGGGTAATGTCTGCGAGGGAGAGGGAGCCGTTTGGGCCAAGTTTTAAGAGGGGAATGGGATTGGGTGCGAGATGAGGCTTTAGGCGCATGAGATATGGCGAGACGCGAGGATATCGCCGTCGGAAATGCACGAGTCCAACGGAAAAAATGGGTTGGCGAATCACATGAGAGAGGCCTTGCGACAAAGGAGGTGAATGCAAGTTAAGATTAAGGACGATTTAACCAATAACTTCTTAGATAACCGACGCCAACGTACTTTACTGTGTAAGACCCACTAGGGCAGCTGAGAAATTTAAGCGGTGAATATATCGATATGATATTTCTTAAAGTATTCGACAGTTATGCCGGTGCCACAGGCAAATGGTTTCATCTATAACGCTGCCTTAAAACGTATTCGATCTAAAAACTTTGTTGCCAGTGGGAGAGCTCAAGCCCTAATTTCAAACCTGAGAAGGCTTACTCATCGCCATTTTCATATTTTACTCAGCAAAGTAAGAATCTAAATAATATAAGATATTCTAGCGTGGAAATGAGAAGATTTCACTGAAATCCCATCTTAATTCATGAAAGAAACGAAATTTCAAACCGGTCTAGTGTTACTGTATGAATGTATGCAATTTTTGAGTAATTTCTCAATGTATAATAAGTGGTAGTAATTACACATTTTTATTTCTGCGAAGTTAAAAATACTCAATTTCACATGCTTTCACATGTTCTTCTCTCTATAATACAGCGGCATATAGTACAGCCGTATATTAATATTTGGTCACCTCCGACATACTCTTTATTCATAATTGCGAGGAAAATTCCCATTTCTACTTCTTCAAGTGGTATTTAACGTAGATAAAATACGCCGACCATATTAATTTTATCTTCTACTCAATGAACATTTAAGACATTTCAATAGTTCCTTAAACTTTCGCCGCGCAGCAACTTTCGGTTTTACAGTGAGAGAAGAACCACGTACTTCATTTTTATGGCAAGAAACCATGTTGATGCCAGCCATACGAATTTTTACACCCCTAGACTTGATATATGTGTGAAAGTCTCTTTGAAATTCTTCGTCGTATTTCGTGAAATAAATCTATGCTGTAGAAATGATTACTAGGATGGGAAAAGATCAAAAGAGAAAATAAAAATCGACCTTCCCAAATTTACTCCTCGAAGTTTTCCCGATTAATAACTTTGATCCGAGTAAACAGGGATCTATTTAAAACATTAAGGAATAGCAAAGGGTAAACAGAAGTTGGTAATGGGTTATCCTTTGTTTAAATGCGCACGCCTATTCTTGTAAAGTGTTTGTTTTCACCGATCCTTGAGAAGTACCGTCACTACGAAACCTATTGTGCAGGAAAATAATGCGAGATTTAGTTCAATATCGATTTTATGTGATCAAACATAGAGGTACGAGTATTATAATCGTGTGGAAATCTATAGTGAATTAATTTTCCTCTGATTAGAGGTACTAACATATTATTTCAATAAATACATAGAAAAAACTTCAAAAGAATATGAAATTTATAAAAATAGGTAAATAGGTCATCTAATATGCATAAATTTCTCGTCGAAATATGACGATGAATCCTCGTAGATCCGTAGCATGAAACTTATGTTATAATATCTGTCTTCATTCCAAAAATTCCGACTTTATGAAGTAAAATTCAGATAAATGTCTTATTTAATACGAGCAGCTTCCAACCATAAAAAATTAAATAAATTTAAAATTCCTCATTTTCGTATCGTATCTCAATAGCCTCGAGTCCGGACCCTTCCACGCTTGGGACCACCATCTTAAAGAAAGTTTCGAGAATGGCTCGGGGATACCAATGAAGCTCAGGGAATCGAAGGGCTAAATACTCCGGGCCGGCCCTGGTTGGAACAGATCAGGAAGGTGGGAAGGATAGAGTAGGAAAAGAGAGAGGAGAGAAAGAGAGGGGGAATGCGCGGGTGGGCCCCCGGGAGGGACGAAGAGGCGGTCGCGCTGCCGGTGGGCAGAACCCAAAGAAGATTTGCGGTGAATTGTGGAGAGAGCGGAGAGAAAGGAGAAAGAGAGCTGGGAAGGAAAGGGTTCGATGGGAAAAAAGGGAGAGAGAGCTTTAAAGAGGACGGAAGAATATAGGCGCCGAGGACTTGAGAGCGAGAGAGAGTGGCGAAGTTGGGAGAAGCGGTGAAGCACAGGCACACAGACATACAACTCTTACGACGTAGATTTCGAAGCTGAAGTATTCTTGTGTCGCCTTCTGGGGTGCGATAGAGAGTAGAGTGAAAGAAATGGGTAAAGGTAGATAGCCAAATAGGTAGGATTGATTGATTAAAGAAATGTAGATGAAGAAAGTGAGAGTGCAAAGTTTCTTGATGAGAAAAGATTTCGTCGTTTCCCGGTGTATATGCTGTAGAAATTTTTCTCTGGTTTTCAACCGGGTAATATCTTCGGATAAGATGAGGTTTCCCTACAGAGATGCAGAGCTATAAGGACGAAGAGAACTTTGCTTCTTGACTAATTCGGTACTTCTTAAATAATTCACCGAAATAACAGGACGAGACTATTCGATCAGTGTTAGTCGCAGTCTAATTGGCGAATTAAAAATCCTTTCATACTTAATCCTCAAGGAAGAAATCTGGTGGAAGAAAACCGAATAAAAGACCCCTCAATCAATATAGGATTTTTAACCAGAACCGACCCGAAAACCGAAACCGAAAAAGTCGTTATTTTTGCCAGAGGGAAGACAGAACCCAAACCGATTAAATAAAAATTTTGAACCCTAACTGAAACAGAAAACCATTATTTATTACTTCCTATTTTTGGCTCCAAAAATGTTCATTAAAATGTAATTACTGAACATATGTAATTACGACTTAAAACTAATAATTGCCAACAAAAGTTTCATTTAAAAATTAGCTGGAAGTAAGAGAACGAAATTTCAGAGGGCTGTAATATTACAAAGATGGAACCGGTTCGACGTTGGCAAAAGGAGCAAAAGAGGAACTGAACCGACATTTGTTTTTTCGTTGACCTGCGCGAAAACGGGTAGGAAAATATAAAGGTGATGTACCCTGCTCAATACGGCTATTTAGACGTGATTACTTCAATTACAATGCGTAAATTAAGTAAACAAGTATAACGCGAAAAAAAATCTATTCATTAAGATGTGGTAGAAGTACTGCTTTCTCATGATCGAGCTTAGTCGAGACTATAGCCTCGTTTCATAGTTTAAATCATTAGACAGGGCGAAACAAACAGGAAGGAAATAGAAATACGCTGAACTTTATGGGAATCGAGACAGCGAAGAGGACGAGGAAAGCTGGAGGAAAGTTAAGAAAGAAAACGTAAGAGACAGAGAAAGAAAGAATGAGACCCTAAACGGGACGAACAGACATGTGTACGAGACTCAGCCGAAGACCGAAACTGAGGCTATGCAGTTCCTTCTTATATTTAAGCACGAGGGAAAGAAGGGCATAGATAGCGAGAGAAAAGGATAGAGGAAAGAAAGAGGGACTGGTAGGAGGCGGGGGAGTATGGGGGGCTCGGGTCTCCCGTGGAGAGAGGGGTAGAAAAGATGGATGGTCTGAAAGGCAGTGGGGGAGGGACTGAGGGACGGGAGGGAGAGCTTATGGAATGGGAGAGCGAACGCATACGAGTCATGCCCCTCCCGGGTGCCATTAATTAAGCCCGGGGCCACGTGTCCCCGCTTCGCAACTCGCCCCACACCCGAACGAAGCGCGGAAAGTTAGATGGGAGGCAGTTTGGAGGATCGAAGCCGGGCATTTAAGGTAGCGGGAGGTTTACGTATCGACGCCAGGCTACCCCACTTAAAAGGGGCTGGTTTTGCTGGTGGAAGGGCAGGTGTGGTGGTGGGGGAGTTTGGGGAGGGAATGCGGGACGGAAGGCTTTGCGTGTGTGTGAATGAGCGAGTGTGTGCGCGCGAGAGAAGGCTGTGAGGCGTGGAAGAAGAGGAGACCACGAGAGGGCCTTACGGACTGGGAGATGGCACTGGAAAAATAAGACGAACGTTGGAAACGAACGGTTCCTCCAACTTCGGAGGGAGGTTCCGAACGATTCTTGGAAAAGTATCTCCAGAGCCACCACCAACGCTTTGACCATCTCAAGAGCTAAAAACGAAACTTTTTGTCATACACATGTTGGAATTTACTTATATTTACATAAAAACCAACTTTTCCAAAGATGGTTATTGGTTAATTGAAAAGGTACCCTTCGCAGACATTAAGACGCCGACACAAAATATTCTCTAAAAATATGTATGGAAACCTGCATACCATTCGGACACTTTGCTTTCCTTGAAGTTCATATACTGAAAAATTCCTTGTTCAAACTTTTCAAGTCCTTCACCTAACCACCTGGAGAGGTCAAAGAGGTATTTTTCTTGGATACCTTAACTAGTAATGACATTGGTGCCTCTTTTCCGGGAATCGAACGCATCAAACCGTACGGCATCGGAGAAAGCGGTTCTCATGTGACTACTACCTGGAAGCCTTCTTTCCCAAGTTTTAACATACGAAGCCAGCTTAACGAGTTACTTAGACACCCTGACAAAAAATATCGGCTGGTAATTTAAAAATACGCCGCTATTCACATACGAATAAGTATAGCTAGATATCGCTACAATGATTTTCTACTGGAGTTGAAAATCCATCCTTTTATGGATTTACCAACTTTAAAAACTTCCACTCTTTATAGGAGCAACGTTCTTCCTTTAGTTATTGGCTGCCTTCTTTACCCCTTGGTTTGCAACATATCTTACAGGAGTGGTTACATTCTTGTCTATATTTACATAGCTGTAGTACGCGTACACCATACATTTCATCGCTCGGTTTTAAAACCTCACAGCTTTCGGGAAGCTATCACTGTGCGCTAAGCTTCCACCGAGTAAACGAAGTAACAGTGGAGAGTAGAACGAAGGAGGAGAAAGGAAAGAAAATAGCGACGAAGAGGGAAGAAAGCGCGGGGAGAGATGAGTGGGTGGGTTACAGTGTGGGATAAGAAGTAGGTGGAAGCCGAGGCAAAGAGAAGCGAAAGAGTCGATGCCAGCGCCTATAGGCGGAGGGGAGGAGAACTCTGGATAGGGATTGAGGAGAATGAGAAAGAAAAGGAACAAAAAAACTTGAGAGAAGGGGAGAGAAGGAATGAAGAAAGGACGGGTGGGGGAAGGGGAGAGAGAGGCCGTGACGGCTACGGAGGGGGGGGAGAGGGGAGTGGGGGCGGCAGGCGAGCTTCACGTGGGAGTAGGGGGCAGGACGGATGTGGGGGGGCCGAGGGGGGAAAGGGAAGCAGGCAGGCAGCCAGTATGAGCCTGAAACTCGAATGAGTCGGTCACACAAGCGGCGGGAAAGCTCGACGCCGTTGTAGCCCGTTGTTGAAACATCGTCCGAGGCCCGTAACGCGAGGCCCCTCGTGCTTCAGTGCCAGTGTTGAGGATCTGTGGACTACGTGCGTGTTCCCCGACGGGATTCGAAGGACGGTCTGTCGCACCGGAGGCGTTGAGGAGCAGTCACGTGCCCGTTTTTCTTTTCCGTGAGGAAAAATAACACGCGAAGGAAAGTATCGCGTGACGTCGACAGTGATTTGTTTTCCGTCTCGAGGTGGAAAAGTATTCGCCTCGAGTTTTTCTGACGAACGGACGAAAGAATTTTCGGTGACTTCTAACTCGTCCGCGTGCGAGAGACAGTGTGAATATTCTCTCGACGACCAAAGAGTAAAGCGTCTTGGTTTTTCGGAAAAGCCCTCGTGTTCTTTACACCGAGATCTTGTTTATTCCGCGGGAGACGTGGTGTGTGTCGGGGAAAAATTTTTTCGAGTAGTTCGGTGCCTACTTCCTTCTCTGTACGCTCCTTTGTCCTCAAGGAGGCGAAGACGTGATTCCATCGTGACAACCCTTCTTTTTCTCTGCGAGTAGTTCTGCCTGGGGGAGGAGATATCACCCAGCCGCACTCCACTTCGTCTTGTTGCCATCCGAAACGCACCGCTCTCTCAGTCTCTCGGGACTTTTTTTTGTTTCATTTTTCAGTCCACCTCCGGGCGGTTTGGGAAGAGAGCCCGTGAGTCGGAGGTAGGGGGGAAAGAAAAGTCTTCCTCGATAAATTAACGAAAAAAGAGAAGAAATTACACCGGCTCTCTCGAAGCCGGCTGTAAGAAGACGTCTGGCGTGTTGCATCCTTGAGAAAGAGAGAGAATCGCTCGAAAAAGTGTTGTGCAATAGTTCCCCGCTGATCGGTGCAGTCGGAGTTACCTATTACCCCGAATGCGGGACATATTTTGCGAGTAAAAGTCGTGCAGAAGTGATAGCGGGTTGTTTTTTCGGCGGATCTGCCGGAAAAACCTAGTGTTGTTTTCCTTCCTACTTCGCCTTTGCTCTCCGTTCTTCTCCGTCTCGCTCGCAAGGTGGTGCGTTTTTTGATACCGCCCGGTGTTGTCACATCGCCGCTCCCTCCCCGCACCTCCTCCCCTCGCGCTCTCTCAGTGTGCCGCCGTCTCCGCGGGATAGAGAGGAAAAAACTTTCGTCCGTAGTGAGAGAGACGGAGGAAACATGACATCGTGTGTAGGATCTTAAAAGTGCAGATATCGGAAGGGGGCGAAGCGTGTGTGCAGTGTGCTTGTGGAGGGGCGAAATAAGCGGTCGGAGGGAGCCTTCCTGTTCGCGGAGCCGGGGGCTTGAGATGGAGGAAGGGCAAGTCCTGTTCACAGTATTGCCCGTGGCTAGCAGCAGACACTCGGCTCACGTGCACCACAGCGCCGGAAGTGGCGGAGGCCGTCACCAGCACCATTACTATGGCTTCCCTCACCATCCCCATCATCATCCGCACCTCCACCATCAACACCACGGACACCATCATCACCTACACCAGCTTCACCACCTGTCTACGACGGCCGGAGGAGGAAACGTGCCCATCGCTACGGCGCCGCCCCCGCACCACCAGCTGTCCACGAGACACCACCCTGGCATGCCTCGGCAGACGACCACGCCTCCGGACACCACTCTGGAGCAGCAGTACGAGAACAGGGGGACCCACATCTCCAGCCTCTACCCTGAAATCCTCGCGCTCATCTTTTCCTATCTGGACGTGAGGGGGAAGGGTAGGGCTGCGCAAGTCTGCACGGCCTGGAGGGACGCCGCTTACCACAAGAGCGTTTGGCGAGGAGTAGAGGCGCGTCTACACCTCAGGAGACCCAACGGTGGCGCTGGTTCCGGCGCTTCCAACGCCCAGCTCTTTGCCAGCCTTGCGAGGCGCGGCATCCGAAAGGTGCAGGTGCTGAGCCTCCGGAGAGGTCTAAGAGATGTCGTAACTGGCCTCCCTGGTTTGACCTCCCTCTCTTTATCCGGGTGCTATAACCTTACGGACCTTGGTTTGGCCCACGCCCTTTGCGCTGCACCCCTTCCCTCCCTAACCTCCTTGGACCTTTCCCTCTGCAAGCAGGTGACAGACGAGTCATTAGCCCGCATCGCTTCCCATTTGCCGCGCCTCGAAGAACTGCGGCTTGGGGGCTGCGGCCACGTGACGAGCGCAGGGCTGCTGCTTTTAGCCATCGGCCTAAGAAAACTTCGAAGGTTGGATCTCCGTTCGTGCTGGCACGTCTCCGACCAAGGGATCGCATACCTAGCAGGCGTGGCTGAGGAGCAACGTGGTTCTACGCCACCACCAGCGGAGGATGCGGCCAGGGGCGGCGGAGGAGCGCAGGACGTGGTCCTCGGAGATCCTCCTGGTCTATCCCTTGAACATCTAGGTCTTCAGGATTGTCAGAGGCTGACGGACGAGGCGCTTAGGCACCTCTCTGCCGGTTTGGGACATTCCCTTCGCTCGCTAAACCTCTCGTTCTGCGTTAGCGTAACGGACGCGGGGCTGAGGCACTTGGCGAGGATGCCTGCTCTCCGAGAACTCAACCTGAGGGCATGCGACAACGTAACGGACGCCGGGATGGCCTTCCTCGCCGAGGGCTGCGGAGGACTGCCGTCTTCGAACCCCGGACTGCCATCCCTTCCCTCCGCGCCTGGAGTCGGTAGCAGCGGTTCCTGTTCGCCCTTAACGCACCTCGACGTCTCCTTCTGCGAGAAGATCGGCGACCCGGGGTTGGGTCACATTTCTAGAGGACTCTTCGCCCTCAGGTCGCTTTCTTTGGGGGCGTGCGGTAGGGTTACGGACGAGGGTCTTGCGAGGGTTGCCGAAACCCTCACAGAATTGGAAACTTTGAACGTCGGTCAGTGTTCGCGGATAACTGACCGGGGACTTGCGGCCGTCGCTTCCAGGCTGACGAGGCTAAAGTGCATAGACCTTTACGGGTGCACGCGGATCACCCCTTCTGGCCTCCAGAAGGTTATGACCCTCCCGAAACTCTCGGTGCTCAACCTCGGGCTCTGGCACATCAGGTGAAGATTGGGGCGCGGCGGACGGAGTTTACCGCCCCACGATGGAAACCGGAGCCCGCGACGTCGCCTCCTGCTCCCCGGTCGACGGGCAGTCGCGCTGCCGGCGAACGGCGGCTGGAGTAGCGGACGATTGGATGGTGAGAGACTGGCCAATCCCAAAAAGATGGACCCGAGTCTCGTTGCTTCCCAACGCGCAATCCTTGCGGATTCTCACTGAATCCCGGTCGACTTTCGAAGTAAGATAATCGCGAAAGTTGAAGGGATATAAACGAGTCCGGTTTGGGCGTTGATTGTTGATGGAGTTAAAATATTGAGCCCACTGTGGGATTGAAACCAAAATGCTTCAGCTAAGAATGCCGTCGGAGAAACTTTTCCTACTTACCAGCTAGCTTGCGTTCTCCGCGTAACATTGCCGCAAAATAAGAATTCCGGCTAAGAAACGAGAAAGATGTAAAATGTACGCTTCTTGTGACGAAGGAAAGAAATACGAGGCTATTTAAATTCTAGAAAAATTTGAAAATGTTTAAACGCAGCTTTTACCGAATGGTTTTATTTTTCGTTTTGACATTGCGTGTCTACATTGGTATGGGTGAAAAATTGTCGCACGTTTTGCTATCTCTTCGTTTTGATTCTCGAAGATAATAATTATTTCGAACGAAAGTAACTCTGCCTTAAGATTTTCTCATATCTTTCCTTTGAAAATGGAGTAATCTTAAGTTGCAAAGAACTAGGTAAGGCAAAAGTTTTCAAAATACTTTTTTGAAAGGCATGTTCGTATCGTTATATTTGTAAGAATTTCTCAACCATCAGAGAAAAAAGAATACTATCGCTCGTGTTATTTCAAGCCTTTTTTTTAAATATTCGTCTTCCTAAAAATTTTACCCTTCTGCTCTATCTTGCTCCATTGGAAGTGACTGATTTGTTATCTCTTTTAATGCAAAAACTCCATCTTGTTAATATCAGTTTTTGGCACTTCTGGTAGGAATATCAAGGGTAAAGTTTCTCGGAAAAGTTTTTCAAAAGTTCTCTCATTTCCCTCTGTCATCTCACTCGGTCTATGTAATGGTTGTGTCAGTTGCGTTTTTATGTGGTTACAATCATTAATTTACATTTTCCGAAGGTTGGCGTTGCCATTCAAGTCTTGTCCTTTCAAATTCTTTTCAAGTGTTTTCTTTCTCTGCATTTGCATCTTATCAAATCAAAGTACCAAAGCAGAGTCGTTTGTGCGATCAACTGCATTACATCTCCCTGAGGAAGGTTAATAACGATATGCTCTGTCACAATCATGTATTGCCTTGATTGGATTAATTAGTATGATTCCATGTCCCGATTATCCCATTCTATGACGGAAACTCCTGAAACTATTCTTTCTAAATATTATGACAATAAATTTTGTTTATAGTTTGGCTTATGTGAACATCTCGTTTTTTGTTTCATAGAAGAATATGTAATATACTTGAATTCTTCACTTAAAAAGTTTTTTGTTTCATGGCACATGGTTTCAAATCGGAATTGATGGGTAGACTTTGCTGAGTTATTGACTTTAATTTTTCATGAGTTTCTCATGGAGCGTTTATCCTATCTCAGAACTGAAGGAACTTTCAAATAGCAAACGCTTTTATGAATTTGAATTATTTTAGGATTTGGTAATTATTTGGGGGTAATTGTACTATCTATGAAATTCTTACTGACGTAAAACTATATACTACCTTATACTTCATTCCAATACAATAATTTTTCTGACTATCGAATATTACTGTTTATACTTTTACACCTTAGCTCAGATTTACAAGGTTGATAATGGTTGGGTCGCATCTTTGAAAGCAAAACTCTGTGTTAAGGAAAAAAATCGTGTTTTCTTCGTAGCTTACTGCGAATAAATAACAGAAGTCAATATGGAAAGAATTGTTTTGCTTGAGAAGGCATTATTTCGTTCAAATCTATAAGCTAAGATGTTTGGTGTCAAGAGCTGTACTTCACGAACTGTAAAGTATTCTTATTTTAAGATTTTCGGTAAAGCCGTTCTCTTCAAATCTTAGTTTTTAATGTCTGAATCATTCTTATCGAGCACTCCCCGGATTTTGATGGAAATTGCAGTTGCATTCCCAAGAGCGATTTCTTCGCCTTTTTGCTTAGGCAATGGGGTAGGCTGATGATGATGATAAATTCACATCGATTACAGGTCATGCCCATCATAAATTGTGTTA
The DNA here is from genome assembly GCA_000376725.2 of Ladona fulva. Classification (NCBI taxonomy): domain Eukaryota; kingdom Metazoa; phylum Arthropoda; class Insecta; order Odonata; family Libellulidae; genus Ladona; species Ladona fulva. Next base: position 1,605,284 of record KZ308498.1, read on the forward strand.
TGAAACAAAATATCCAATTTACATCAACGGTGATCATGATGTATGTTGTTGATACGCTGTCAAAAATGTTCAATTCTATGTTATTCCATTGGTTAGAGATGTTTCCAAAAATATTTCGTATATTAAATTTGCATAATCATTTCTTTTTAAATGACCGTTTTGAGAGATCTCGGCCGAGACTTAGCTAGCCCATCAATTGATGGCTGAAATGTTTGGCATGTGGTAGTTTCAAAAATGTAGAGTATTAGAGGCTAGCCTGTGGCCTGCGAGCTCAAAATTATGCATAGTTATATGTGGAATTGCAAAGTTACCATTCTGCTTACGATTAGCTCGAATTTCAGGCAATTATCCAGATTTTTTGTATTGATTGTTTTAACAGCGTATATAAGGCATGGTAATTACGTCATATTAAAAAAATATCTTAACGGCAGTCTTATAATCTTCCTTACCGAGATTCTGCAGTTCATCCCTTTTAAGTTTTGATTATTACCACATTTTACAAAATTATTGCTAATATTTGATGGAATCTGATTACCTGAGGTAATATCTAAGGTATTCGAAAAATTTCTCGGACAACGAAGAAATTTTAATGGCAATCAACTCGGAAGAATGGAATTTTTGATCAATTTTTGATGTGTTCCTTTTGCGCAAAAACCAAAATTCCTGTAAGTTTCATTGGAAAATGTCGTTCTTCGCTTTTTATTTTTGGCAATGCAGTATGAAGCGTTTCATATGTGTTCCTGTAAACTTTTCTTGAAGGATTTGGTCTCAAATGGTAAAAATCACCTATCAGCCACCTTCACTGAAAATGTTATTATTATGGAACGTAACGTTTACTTTGTTTCTGAGAGGTACGGGATTTACATCAAGTTGTCAGTAAATCTGTACTGCATATAAAGTCGTTTCGGTATTGTTTATGGGTATTGCAATACAAGCGACAGTTTTTCGCCCAATTGTGACACATACCGTAAGAGTTACCTCTTTCCGAAAAAGGCTTTTATTATCGAAAAGTTGCAAGAAGCCTCCATATCATACTAGCTGCTCGTTGATTCCAATAGTTGAAGTGTGGAATATTACCTTCTTGAATGGATGTATAACAGCAAGCGAGTGTGTTGTGAGCCCATGATTGCAATAGTTCTAGAGTTTATTTTTTGGAGTAGGCAAGGTGTGTGAGAATGTGATGCATTGTCAGTAGCGATGGCTTTGTTTTTCAAAGCCTTAAGCCGGAAAAACTTATTCTAAACCAAAATCAAAATAGGCATACTCGAAATTACGTACGTATCGAAATTCTAAGGACCTGGATTTGGTTGTTTCGAAGTTTCTTTTGTTTTATAATGTTAACAAATGGAGGAATGATGTTTTATCGAGGTATTTGCCTTGTTTTTATGTCGGTAGTGCCGACAAATGTTACGCCAACCTTGTTTATTTTTCATTGTTGACCAATATCAGTTTCTCGAAGATTTGTTGTTTAAAAATCACGCACCGAAATGCTGTAGTCCGGAAAACTATATCCTCACGTGTGATTTTGTACCAATGTTAATGTTACTATTGGATTTATTTTCCGAAGATTCCTCTGTCAGATCAGTGGACGCTTTTTTCGGGGATTGCCGTATGAAGAAGTGTCATCTCGTTTATGGGCGATTCTCCCCGAGAAAGGCTCACACAAAGTAACCAAATTGTTTTCTTTCGGTATTTTTGATTGCTTGTTGCCGTGGAGTTCAGTAAGAGGCTTTGGGTACCAACCAATCGCTAGTGATTACAATAAGCCAAAGGTGATCCCTCTACGGTTAACATATGGATACTGATAAAAGCCAAGTGATATTGAGATGGGAGAGGGAGGTAAAATAATTGAAGCCTATGAAAAAATTGTGATCATAATTACGAGAGTGTAAGTTTCGTCTGGGATCTGTGCGGACGTTTGAGAAATTGTATTGAACTTGTGTGCGTGTGAATGAATGGTGCGTTGTGCTCGCGAGCAAAGAAGTGTGCCAAGTGAGAAAAAATATAGCATCAAAGACAGAAGGACTGAACAAAATAAATTCCAGTTATCTAGTGTCTCCTGTCGCAATATATGTACAGTGTTTTGAAGAAAGCGCAAAAACATTTTCGGGCGAATGTGTGCTCGAAAAATGAAAATATATACATTTTAAGTGTACATATTAAAGGAAGGTGCTTTATACGTATAAAGACGACTACATTGCGAAATAAATGTCGTATTTCATTTATTTAACCCCCCAAATTTCTCTTCAGCGTGCTGAATGTGTACAGCGAAACTTAGCATTGAATTTGATTTCTATCAAACGAATGGAAAAATAATCGAAAAGAATCTAGAAATCATCAGTAGATAAAAATGATTTTCATGGTGATATTTGAATGTTTTTTGCAAAAGATGCTCAACTATCGTTAATTTCTTGTTGCCATTATTTTAGCGTTTCTCACTTTCATACGAATGCATAAATGGAGGCCTTACAACTCTTTTACTGGGACTGTAGATTGGTTCATTAAGGGTAACAGATCAGTTTTCATAACTTTATTTTCTTATGAATTCCGAAGCATATTTATTCTCTTGTACAATAGACAGTTTCGGACCATCTTGCATTATACTCTGTGTTCTGAGCTTTGAATGGTCCCATGATTATATGTTGCGTCCAAATCTCCCCATCGCCCTGTCGTTTTAAAACCATTTCTACTCTTTGATAACCCTTTCCACACATTAAAATATTCGGCAACATCCTCTTTTTCCGCTATATGCTGTATAATTTTCTCAATTGCTATTTTAATGCCGTAAAATGCTGAACTCCTGCCTCCTGTTAGGTATAAACAGATAAAAAAGATATTGAGTATATGAATTAGTTATTTCAAATTGATTATTCTAGGTGACATGAAAGAATATTACTAGAAAGTGCGATTATGTCGACTTCTTTCGGATACTTTAGAAAAAAGACGTTATACCCAATTTTCTCAGCAAAGTTAAGCTTCACAAAGATAAGCATTGTTGTTTAAAATAACGTTTCTTCAGTGAAAAAAGTATACGAGCCACTGAGAATCTAGTAACTGTTCAGAGGCGATTGGGGATGCATATGAGAGGCAATAAAAGTTCTACCAAATTAAAATATGACATGGATATCACTGATCGTAAATTTAGGGAAGTTAAAACATTTTGTTACACCCCAAACTAATATTTTGTAAATTTATTGGAGGTATTTGGACAAAAAGCAGATTTGCATAAATACAGTTTCTGAGCTAACTTTCCATTTCCCCGTTGCATTATTTTTACAGTATTGGCCCTTAATTAGATCCCGTATAAAATTTTATTCCGTAAACCCAAGGAACTTTTCTGTGCATTTCAGTTTCTTTGAGACGAATTCTCTGAATTGTTCAATGCGGAATTTTTCTATATATACATTTTTTATTATTTATTTTAGGATTTTTATATACTATTTCTAGTACTACTATTTCAACCTCTCTGATATAGACGTGAATACAATTTCCAGATTCACCATAAATAAAGGTTCTTGAATCGAAATGAAAAATCCAGAAACATTCATAAGCATAAGTATAGCATTCTAAAGGCAAGACAGGCATCGGATAAAAATTCTACAAATTCATTATTAAAAAGTTGAATGACTGATATTCTTATATTGAATAATAGCAAATGTTTACTCGCTGAAGGCCTTATTTACTGAAACTCAAAAATGCAATTCTGTGAATATGATCTTTTAAGGCTTTTAGGTCACCATATGTATGGTAGCATTCAGTTCCTTGCATCATCATTATCTACCTTAATGTTCACGCTTACCTTATTCGCATGAAACAAATAACTGAGCGACATTTCATAAAGAGTGTTCGTTCCTCCAATAAAAGTCATACCTTAGATATCGAAATTCCCCAAGAGCTACTTACCAATAGAGTGAAAACGCTCGAACATCTAATAAAAACCTTAAAAAACACGATAAATATAGAGACTATACTACTGGTAAGATTTGGAATTACATACCAATGTTTTATTTGTTCCTGATATTGGATAAATGACAAAAATATAGCATATTTTGGGCTCTTTTCAACTTTCTCAGAATCAAATATCCATCTGCCCCTTGGTTTCTACTTGTAATGTTCGAGTCTATAATTTGTGTTCTGTAGTAAGTGACCGCTGTTAATCTGAAATCTGGAGGATATTACGAAAAAAAATTTGGGAGGGTGAAATTGCTGTACTCAATCAAGAAGATCTAATTGTGAAGAACTGTACCATAGTTTTAGATCTGAATTTCCTGCCGTTTTCGAAATTCATTCCTCTTGGTGATTCCTTTGTCTTTTCAATTGCGTCTCAAATGAAGTTATTATTGATGTATTATATCATTTGAATTTGAACTGAATGTCGTTTGAAGGAGACGACGAGTTACTTGTTGTTGTGAAACGTTTATAATCGCATATATTGAGTTCTCCCAAAACAATATTTTTTCCTCGTCCAATACCAATTTTTCGGTTTCGGAACTTTAAGTTTAAAATATATGGAGATAGTAAAGGAGAGTTTAGCAGGTAGAGATTATGGAGGAAACTTCATTTTTTATCTTTTGTGGTATACAATATGATAAATTAATGTTTTCGTCAGGTAGCAATAGAGGTTTTGCGTTATAGTCCTGCGTCAACCTCTTCTAGTTGGACTGTCGAAATAACCTTTCTTCATTAATCCATATATACTCATAAACGACGGTTGTCACACACGCAAAACCCATTTAAGAAACAAACGTGCATGTTAAGGGGCAAATCTAAAGTGGTACTTCTAATTGAATTTGAGAAAATAAGCAAAAGACCCGCATTCGACTTCTTCCTTGGATATCGCCCTTTGCGTGAATAGGATGTGAAACGAAGAGAATATTTCGAAAATGGAAGGCGAAAAAGTTTTCTGGTAGTCCTTGTTACTGATTGTGAGTGGTTTAGAAGTCAAAGCGGTGTTGCCACAAAATGTGGGGTCCGGACATCCCCTTTCCTGACAGTGCGTTCATTGTGCGCTGGGGAAGAATGCCTCGCATTCCCTTTGGCTGACATATTCGTGTATGACCGCATCGAATAAGGAGTTTTTGGAATGTCCACAGGAGTAAAACATCGGGCCTTTTCCTTTCCTCGGACGAAATAATTGACCTCAACGAGAGCAGTTCGGTTACTTCGCGAACAAAAGCTACGTGAGGTGTTTCCGAAGGGACTTCGATTGAGTTACTTTTATGGAAAATTCTTCCCCTCTTCGTTCATTCGGTTCATGGCTCGCAAGACGAATTCGAAAAATTGGTCCGCTGCTCCTCTTGCACGTGCAGTCTCTCGCACCGGTTCAGCCGCCGCAGATTCCGCATGCCGCTCGCTAAAAAAGCTCGCAGCTCTCATGCGCATAGCTCTGTCATCCTCATTTCAGCTGTTCCTGGATGTCAGCGTCGTCCAGAAAGCAAGTCTCTTCAGCTGGAACGCATCTTTCATTCGCAGCGCGGGATTTGGAGTCTAGCAGTCACATTTACACCACCGTTTCCTTGAGGGGTTTGAACAATTCGATTCCAAGATGGGTTTCCTCGCGAAATTCCTTAGTTTTTGCGACGTCTATCCTAGAATTTCATTAATAATTCAATGCTGAGCTTCGTATAGGCGCAGAGAGAACTCTGGAAGCTGGTAAAATCGCCTCTGCAGAAGAGGGGATCTCGGAACTCTGGTTTTTCCACTGGTGGGACTCGAGGCGGAATTGGGCCGCCTAGTTAAGTCGGCTCTCGCAGGTGTTGTTGGTGGACCTCGCAAAGAATGAGGTTTCTTTTTCGAAAGCCTCTAAAGAACTCCTTCGTATAAACGCTATGGTAATGAATCGGCAAAATTATTCCGATCCTGCTATTTTAATCAAAGTTAATGTATTAGGGATGCGTTACTAATAAGTTATAGAGCGACCATTACATTCAGTCGAAGAATTGGGTAAGAAGAAATTTTAACATCTGGTTCCGAGTTCTATACTCGCTTAGAAATGATATTTTTTCCTTGTTTTAATCCAATTTTTGTGTTGAATATCACATCCTAACTAGTTGGTTGCTCTTTCTATTGAGTGGTGGGATAGCTACATATCTAGATAGATATATTGAGATACCCCACCACTCAATGGATAGAGCAACCAACCAGCAATTGGGAGGACCAGGTTCTAGTCCCGTCAGACTTTTTTCGTGTCCGTTTCTCCTTGGGAATTTTCCTAGGTGCACGCCTTACCGTACCAAGTCACCTAAACCCTTTTTCAAGTGAAAAAATGTCAACGTGATTGTGAATCAAACCTAGATCTTCCTTTTTCTGGGCAGATTTTCGAACAATTTAAATAGTGTGCTTGTTGTGTGATTCATTATTATTATTTAATAGAGCAGAAATACAATCGCATGCATGAATTTTATTTCAAACGCTGTTTGCGTGCGTTTGGAAACGTATGGTTTGCTGAATTATTCTGAATTTTATCATTTGTACCACCTAATATCTGCTATTAAGTAGAAAATTCTAAATGGCTGTAAGTTTTTTCATGTGACCCATTCTTATGATAATACATGTCAAAAGTCTTAGGCTCCATTTATCGAGGAATATTTCGTTAAATTTCTGCGATGGACTTAGGTGGAAGGCAGGATATTTCTCGTGAATTCTGAAGAAAAGTAGTAACTTATCAAACTTTGATACGCGTGAAACTCAACCGTTAATGGGACTCGAGTATCGATATCCTACGCTCGATTTTGAAGCGTTATTGGAACTCCATAGCCCAGCGATGGTGCGGCGATTCTATAAGCGGAGACCGCTTCGCGGATGGCCGTACGCGGAAACATTTAGCGCGGGGCATATTTTACGGTGGAACCTTTTAAGGTTAATTACATTCACTTGCGAGCAAGAACGCAACCTCATGCTGGATTCCTGCACATATTGGAGCTCACTAGGTGCATCGGCAAAACCAATTTGTTCGTTATATGAAATATCACGCAGGCGGTGCCAAAATTACCTTAGCGTGCCCGAAAAGCACTTTGTCCCTCAAAATTAGTATTCGTGGAAGGAATTATTACTGTTATACTGGTCGGAAATAGAGGTACCTTCGTTTTGAAATCGCTCTTTCTCCACACCTAGTCGCGTACGCCAGTTATTAACAAGAGTTCGAAGAATAGGGACGTTGATGGACAATTTTGAAAATCAATCAGTACTCACCCTTCGTAAAAGACAGGAGAGTCAAATCCAAATTTTATCTCTGCAGTATAGATTCAGACTCTACTGAAGATTTGTGTGGACTTTCTCGATTGCATTCAGCAGCTCCACCAGAACCCTTGCTGGACACCAATGTCATCTAATTCAAGACATCATCAAAGAAATCCAAATATATGTAATTAGTGCTTAGTATCAGAATTTTGTAGTTTCGGAATGCAGGGAATAGTAAATATAGATTTACAAATAATTAAGGCACGCAATCAATTTTGTTTGGAAACTTTGTGGTGTGTTTATTCAGGAGAAGATCCCGGTTCAATCCCGGATGATCGGATTTTTCCGATTTGGGAATGGTTTTGTGTGTTCGCCCGTTGTTATTGCTACATCTACTGCTGCAATTGTCCAGTAAATTGATATTTGTGAGGAGTTGGGAAATAAATAAATAAAATAAAGAAGAGAAGGGGTACTTCAGGTGCATGGCGTCGAGGTGCAGTGCACCATAACAACGTATGTAGGCGCCGTTATATTCAAATTCATGATATCTTACAACTTCATTCTGATAAGAGATGAGATGTGAAAATCACCTGAACTTGAATCATGGATAACTTAATTTACTAATAGCTCATGGTATCACTAAATAGTGGTCAGTTTTTAGCTATTTCAATTTAGCTACATTATTTTAAACCGGTTTTCCCACTAAACATGCTCATGGCTAAACCGTTATTGGAAGAAACAAAGTCGGTTAAAAAGGCCACAATAGAAGCGTAATGATACTGAATTTCTGATCACGGAGAGGAATTCAAAACTTAGTGGGTAATTAGGTCTTAAATAATATTTTTTTATACTATTTCAATACAATCTGGAAAATCAATGTCGACTTAATGTTAATCTATACCAAATTTTAAACGCTTCCACTACCACAGAAATAATTCTTGCATTAATTGAGGGAATAGTAGGTAGATTGCACATTATTTTTTCATCGACGGTAATGTATGTACGGTATAAATTTCTGGAATTTTGAGAATTTCTCTTTCTATATTCTATACTTTGAACTTCAGCCTGAATTTTTGCTCAGTTTATAAATCTACTTATAAAATTTCTGCTTAAAATATTACTTATTAGGTACGAGAAACCATTTGTAGTTACAGAGCGATTTTTCATCGATCGAGGTACTCATGACTGCATGAGCGTTAGCGACTTGAACGATTGCTAGCATATCTCAATCAACTTCGGTTTGCTTAAATCTCTTTCGCTTGTTACATTCAGCGGTCAACATAAATCGCATATCCAATCATAGCTTGGCAAGCAACTCACATTTTGTTTGGATTTCTTAACAGCCAAACATGCAGCGAGTAAAACCCAGGAACTCAATTAACAGACAAACTTCTTCCTTTTCAAAAGTCTAATCATAGTTTTAAAAAGCGTAATTCTTTTCAACATCTACGAGATGTATTTAGAGGCTAAAAATGTTACTAAATATTTTCTTTTTCTCTTAAAAACAATGGAATGCAGATGATCATAACATTTTTATATCGTCAGTAAACCATTATGAAAAAACCCATGGTATGCAATCATGATTCTTCTAGTTTTTAGTTCTCCATCTTTGGAGTTTTCCTAACTTTAAAGGAAAATGTGTAGATTCATATGAATGTTTTCGATTCAAGAGTTATTCATGTTGGGGATAGTGCTTATTTGCGTTTGATCAGATGAATGAATGGAAAATAATTGGCAGCGTTACAGAAACTAAAGTAAGACAAACCCAGCAAATAGTGCTGGAAAACTGTATGATAGGCAATTTGACCTCGTTCAAATGAAATTTCCTCAAATAATTTCAGAAGCTGAAGTAGGGATATCACGAGAATTTCACTGTGTCGAACGGCGCCACCCTTGTTAGCAGTTTGTAAACTGCAGAAACAGTGATTCCAGGCGTGATTCTAAGCACATATGCCGATTCAATACTATTGTCACATGTTGACTTTTTCTGTATTTTAGACCAGGTGGAAGATATTGATGAATTTCCCGCTCCTGAGTATCGAACTTGCTAGAAGTAACTTTGGTTCTGCTATCTCACTTTTATTTCCAGAGGATTACCTACTTTGTCTCAACAAACTGAAATATTTTACAACCGCAATATCTCAATTCCATTAATTTTCTACGGAATTGTCCGTCCTAAAGTCGGGCTAGGCAAATTTGGACTACCTAGACGTTCTTTACGGTGATAATTCACCACCTCGGCCTTAGCAAAACTATAGGAATATTTTTAAATTCCTTTTTGAAAAGCAAAAAGGGCAGAAATTGGGATGATACTCAAATAATATTTGTGGGATTTTTGAGACTGTTAATAAAGTTTCTCTCAGATAAATCTGAGCGTTTATCTGGGAGATGTCCAATATTACCATGGGTTGTGCATCGTTGATCTGTTGGGTGTATGAATTATGGGTTTATAAATTCGAAATATCTCATAACATTCTGCGATATTATCTTCCAAAGCCATCATTAGGATTAACTTTTAACTGTTCGCAACTATTTATCATTAAAATATAAAATTTCGGCTTTCACATTTCAGAGAAGTTCCTATGAACGTTTTTCGTGTATAATCCATAAACTGTCGCTAAGTTTGACAACTCATTCAGATTCTTTTCTTGATTTCTTGAGCGCCTTAAAATTCTTCTCGCATTTCCAGCACCCTTAAACTTCCGTACATCGGGAGAAGCTGTTCTCGCTATACCGGAGTGATTCTTCGCACTCCTTCAAAATCTCTGTGTGTATGGTAGATTAATGTAAAATTTCATAATTTCCCTCCGCGCAATATATTCGATCTTACTGGTTTCACAACGTCGTCTGAATATCTGTAAAATGTCCAAAATGTATTTTATACTATAATAGTGTTAGGCATTTCTTAGAGACTGAATAATCTTTGTCCTGCGATTACATAATTTTTCTTCTTTTGAAACAAATCAGGCGATTGACTAATATTGAATTCCCGCTGCCGTACGGATGTTTTAAAAATTTCAAGTTCATGGGAGCGCCTATTCCACAATGCTCATTTCTAACAAAGGGAAGTTTTAGTAAAATAACGAAGTCTATTTAGGACTGCTTTCTGGAGACTAACAGATGTGCGCAATTTAACATCAGAATTTGAAGGTTTAATAGGAACATTAAGGAAAATAATAATGATGAACGAAAAATGGAACTTTCAAGATACATCAAGAATAATTCTAAGAAGATTCCAATACGTGAATCTAAATACAAGAGAACAAATCTTATAGTAAGCGCAATCACAGAAGCCATTGCCCCATAGTTATAGTCAGCTTCATAATCAAATATTATGAGCATGTATGATTGTGATAGCCGTTCGACGGTAGAGGAAAATGCACCAACTCGCTTTAGATATCAAATTTATAATGAAGAAGTCTTAGATACAGTAATGTCATAGATATGAAATGTTTTCACGATCTCTCTTCTTAATAATTAATTTTATTTCCTTTTGCTTCAATTAAATCATGGGATTGAACTTCAATGGATGGACAGATGGAATTGCGAGAATCAGGGCTGTGCCACGTATGCTAAAATTGAATTATTTCCTTCAATTTCTTAGTTGTCTCCAGTTTTCGTGGTGAGCGTGATCGATGGGTACATTGCCAAACAAGGCGAATTTTGATCTCTTGTTTGCAGTTGTAACTCAGCAATGAGCGTTCCAATCTTCGAAATGAATCATCACCAATGTGTCGATTCTTCACTAAATGATTCACGCTCATTAAACAAACTCGCGGTGTTTTATGCCTTGCGTCTCTCCATAGACACGGTACGCAAGCGAAGCTTGTTTATACCGTTGTTGTTTTCCTTGGGTAAATATCCTTACCGAAGGAGTTTCTCGTGTTAAATGAATCACCGACTCTCGACTAAACCTGATCAATTTGAGAATTTCGCTCAAATGTATCTTTCTGTTGTTCGCTACCTCTACCAGTTGGTTGCAAATGGAATCCGGAGGTTTTGGATAAAGGCATAATTTATCTGCGAATTTGCTCGTATGGAGAAACTGCATGTGAATTGTACGAAATAAATAAATATAATTCCCGCTTGAGGAAGCATTTTCAAAGACTAAAAATTTCTTAATTAGCAAATTCACGTTAGGCAAGAATTTTACGTTCAGAAGAATTAGACACAACGAAGGTGTTATAAGGAAGTTATGCATAGCGTTAGCCGTAACACCGAAGATCATGTCAGGGTAGTATACATTTTCGTTCTAAAGAGTGCGGAATTCGGTTGATCTAATTGTCAAAAAACGTGCAAATGTGGGAATTTTTGCAAATTTTAGAATTTCTTCCTCGTTAAAATGAAATGTCCGCAGCGATTATTAGTTTTGAAGAAAATAAAAGAATATAAAACACTTCCTTAACATCTACTAACCCGTATATTAGAGAGGGGGACCTCTAAAACCACGAATTTCTTCACTTTCGGAAGCATTCAGTCAGGATAGCCACCATAAGAATGCAGTGGACATTACATTCTTGTTAAAGTGTAAACGCTAAAGTTAGTATTCACTCGTTCTCGATGCAAATTTTATTCGATTAGCTGAACACCTTTAATCTAAGAATAGGAAAAAAAAAGAATCTTCGATACGTCTAGAAAATTGATTAATACTTCTAAATGTGAATTAGGCAGAAAAGTAAGATGAATTCAGATTTGGGTGGCTAATTATTTCCACGCTAATTTACCTTTTACTTTCTCCGAAGGTAATAAAGGATCCAAACATATAGCCGTAGAATTTGTAATATTACTTTGTAAATCATGTCTGGCGATAGATTTATTGAGCTACAGTTTTTTAGGTCTTGCTTTCTTTAGCAATAACATACAGCTTACAACTTGGATACAACCAGCGTACAACCTGGATTGTAAACTCTTCATTTATAATTGACTAATATTGGTTGATCATGTTGGAGCTATAAAAAAGTCGTCTCCTGTTGTCAGCAACACCCGCCCTGTGATTAATTTATACGGTTTGTTACGATTTTTAATCAGCCTTGAGAGGCACCTCAAACATAGAACGTTTAATTCAGTAAAGTAACCACCTATGTTTAAGGAGATTTTAAATATCGATCTCTTAAGTAGAGAGAGTGAGCGTTCAATGTTTTCACAGGATACGGTTATGGCGCAAAGCTGTAGGAAAGCAGCATTTATCTTATGTAATGATGTCTCGGGCAACTCTTCCGAATCATAGCGTTAGAATTTTGTAAGACTCAGACTAACGAGAATCTGATGACGGCATATCATCATCTATCGAAGTATATCTAGTATTTAATAACCGAGTATCAGACAGAATTTCTAATTAATAATTCTAATTCATCAACACTATCCAAAATATGTAAACTGCAAGGTACCCAAAGAAGAGGGCTATCGGGCTATAGAACGAGACAATTTACATTGCTTAATAGAGTGAGCAATTTAAATTGCTTAATACAGTGAGCAATTCACATCGCTTAATAAGTTTTTCAACTTATTTTTCAAACATTGCCATTTATAAAGGAATGACAAGTGTGAAAAATAGCGACATGACTGGGAGTCATGTCGCTCATGGTATAGACGCGGTAGACATGGTAGTTCAGTGGCTAGAATACCTGCCCGTAAAAGTGGGAGACCTGGGTTCGATTCCTAGTCATGTCACTATTTTTCACACTTGTTATTCCTTTGGGATCAGCCGCAGGACTCCTGCAAAGTAATCAAACCTCTTTCCTTAATCATTGCCATTTATCTTTAGAATTTCTTGGATGACCTATTCCAAGTGATGACTCGGTTAATAAATCAGGTATATAATAAGAAAGAATCTTTAATATGTTTATTAAATTTATTTAAAATCCGTCATAACCATGAATTCTTTCGTAATATGAGGCAGGTGGAAGGTTCCAATGAATAAACACAGCGCGGAAAACGAAATATATCGATCCAACTTTATAACTCGATCCATCAGGAGTAAAGGATTATGGGGACCTTACGGTTAGCCGATACTTATTCATCGGAAATGATCTCATTTACATTGATTCTGTGATTTCAAAAAGGAGGAAATTTAATAAATTACTCATCCCGTCGACTGAAGTAAATAAACCTATGATCTCTATGGCATGGTTAGTTAAACTTCTGAATTTTCCCGTTCGGTTAATGAGAGATCTCGATACGACACGATGGTTGCGAAAAATTTACTTTTCTCCGTCGAGACTTTCTCTTTTTATTTATTTTTCGTTGAAGTTTGAAACGGGAGACGAAAAATCCAACTCCTTTCCCTTCCGATTTTCCATCAGGCTTTTCAAGCACTGGTGCGGAATTTCGTTAGAGTAATCCTTCGAGCATGAACTCGTACCGCTCCGTTAATTCTTCTTTTCCACGATGGCTTATTAAATCTGCGATAGTGAATTCAGTATCGGCAAGATTGCGTGCGATATCGATTTCATGAAGCAGCACAAGATGGGGATCTCCATAAGATATACATTTATTTCACATTAGGCTGAGCAAGACCGTTTTTTAACCGTTTCCTACTCCAAAAGTTCGACTAGAATCCAACTGCTGTGAGCTCCGTATTTGAAAAGCATATACTCTCTTAATAGGGGAAACCTGCTGTTTCAACATACGTATGCATACTGCTGGCCGCCTATAGGTCTCTAGTGACAAGGGGAGCTAACGTTCAACCTATTTTCATTGTTTGTTACTATTCCGTATCGTTGGCGAAAAATATTATTCGTGAATCTTCCATTCCTAGCGTTTCCCTAATTTTCTCGCTTATCAGATCGGCCAATGAGGAGTTGGTAAGGTGATTGAGCGAAAAAATATAGTCAAATAGAAAAAAATCGCCAATAAAGTAAAGCACATGACTAAAAACTCAGTACAAAAAATAATCGACGATACGAAATAATTAAAATATCTAAGTTATAACAAAATTTCATGAATCGAAAGGACGGAGCTGAAATCGGAGGACCGTCCGTTAAAATAAAAGACGTATGTTCGCCGCAAGCACAGTGGATTCGAAACTTCTGCACTGAACTCTGTGAATGGTTATTTCTAGACTTATCGAGCGAGTATAAGGAAAAGTTTTCACTTTATTATTCCAATAATAAATGTTCTATGCTAAGAATCAAATGGACTTCTTTTTGTCTGTTATTTGCGCACTGCGGTTTTCTAAATGTTCTAAGTCAAGGAATGAGTCGCAGCATGCATTGTTTTTAGTCTACGGTATATGCTAAAACTTATAACGGCGTTAGTGCCGACGGTTGCGAGTTAAGGCTGTTAATTGGGCTTACTTCTTCCTGTAAGGGTAGCTTGCGACTTGATATACCATGTTCATACAAAATAAAAACGTTCGTTCGAAATACACAAGGCACATCTTGGGAAGACTAGAATTAAGTTCAAATTTTTTAATCGTAGCTGAAGCATAAAAAAATCGTTTCTTGGCTTCTACCTTCTTAAATAACCCTACTCAAAACGATACGGCCCGAATCCCTCATAGTCTTCGAGCTGAACCATTTATATAATATATATAGTATAGCTTGTCTCCATGAACCATCAGTTTATGGATTTACTTGATATTTCATTACGATCTCAGTGAGATAGAATATTGATTTTCGTCATGCGAGCCGTCAATATTAATGTTTTCTTGCGTTGGAAACCATTTCGGCATTATACATTCCTAAATTATTAACATTATGTTGAAGCTGGAATTTTGTAATATTTTAATGTAAATGTTTGCTGCTTGCGATCAAGTTAAAGGTCGCCAGTGATACCCATAAAAGTTACGAGCAATGTACAAATACTCTAATAGTTATTGGCCATATGTGTAAAGAAACATAATCATGATTGGATGGCAATGAAGAGTGCCGTAAGTCTACATACTACGCTATATTTCTCTCTCTTTATTTCGCTTTTCAATGATGAATATTAGACTATATATCCATTTTTCATTACCGGATTGTTGTTACAAAATAAAAAGGAAAGCAATATAATACAGGTAGAAGTAATAAAATTGATGCATATTCTGACTTATCTTTTATGACATCGGAAAACCAGAAATTGAAAGTAAACTTTCTACCAAAGAAATACAGCTTTTTATTTTCTTTGCCTCATCAAAACTCTCACATGGTTTAAAAAATACTCGATTCTTAAATCAGCTTTTTACGACATAGATATTTGTCGCTAACTTTTAAGAAGTTCCATATTATTTAATTTTTACACTGTGTGCTATATTTACCCAGAAAAACTTGACCAAACATCGTTACTGTACACATGTATTGCTACAATTCATATAAATGGTGACGAAATAGCGATAGACCTGCGAAACTCGCTGAAAAGATTATCCACAAAAATTTTGGATTCTTAGATGAATCAATGTTTTAACCTAATAGGTTAAAATATAATTAATTAAGGTTAAATGATAATTCATGATAGTTATATCGGAATTCCCAATTCCGTTCAGAATTTCTCTATTTTCGATGGAAACTACAGTATTCCACTCGAAAGCCGGTTCGAACATAATTCCCGTATCAATCCACCAGCAGTTTTGGAGAGTAAATGAGTCTTCCTGGGCAATGAGGGGTGAGATAGTTTGCCTTAGTAAGGCAAGATGTTGCGAGCGGAAAATGTTCCCGTATTTGCAGCAAAATGACCCTACGCATAAACTTTTCATAGGTTTTAAGAAGGAATGCCTTTACTCAGTATCGTTTGCATTCCATAAGCTTTCATATTATGATAACCATAAACATGACTAAGAAGAAAGTAAATGAAAGATTAATTTCTCTCTATCCTATACCAAAAGAGAGAGGAAAATTTCGTATTCGTCAAGATATGGCGGCAGGATCAATTTTCAACTCAGACTATATAAAAACTTAAGAGTGCCGTGTTTGAATTCACACGTAAGCGTTCCGTCAAGGCAAAATATCGAGAATCACTGCTTGGGACCATAAATCGCTCCCGCAAGAACATTCCCGAAAAACCGCGTTAACCGAATTCCAGCGCCAACACGAAATGCGCTCGTACGTGCCATGAACAACGCCATTCATAACTCTGCGTCTACGCGAACAATCCGTGAGAAAACGCTTTCGAGTTATTTTTAATATTCGCGGCGTACCCACGTGCAAGGCATACGCGCCGCACTGAATACCGCCGCGAAAAACGTTTAAAGATTCCTGAACTCGGTCGGCGTGGGGGAGGGACTCAACCCACTCACGCAATAGTTCTGCATGGGGGCCTACGCGACATCCCCACCAGACCTCTTAAAAAAAAAAAGTATTCCATAAGGGCCGCCCGCCCCCTCCTCCCTGCAAACCACCTGCGGAGATCATCTGGTCTACCTCACCGCTCCCCTCCCATTTCCTACAGCCACCTCTATCTATTTTCAAGTCGGCGCATGTGCCAGGAAGATGGAATATAAAACAGCGTATGCCTTTCTCGTTTCCGAAGGATTTATAATGCACATGCGTGAAACGCGACGAAATAGAATTTTATCACCCGCGCCAACGGTAATTCAAGTAAGGGATATCTCTTCTTTACATTTTCAATGAACCTATTCTATTTCAGTCGGGCGCTACGGTTAATTATCGCTGGGCGGAGGAATCATGGGCGAGTGGAGCCATTAAAGCGCTGCACACGCGTATTTTTTGAGAGGTGATCTCATGGCCGTGCTTGGAGGTGGCTGGGATTTTTAAACGGGAAGGAGCGTTATTATTTCTTCGTCACCACGGATATTTGGGAGATTCGCGTTCATCTCGCTTCTTGAAGAATGCGACAGCCACCCGCGGACTTATTTTCTGTCGGAGAGCGGCACCATTAACGGACTGTGCCGCTAATATGGCGCTGAGTTACGGCGCCGGAAATGAGTCTTTATTTAATTGATTTTAAATCTCAAACTGAGACAACATTGAAAGAATTTTCATGTGATAGTCACTGCGAAGCCCGCCATGACTACGTAACTCGCATATTACTTTCTCCTGCAGTAAAAATACTTTATTTCTCTAAAATGTATATATAAAGTGACATAAATGTTTGCAGAATCTGAAACAGCAAGAGCACAATTAATTGTCATCTACTACGTCGACAAGGCCATAACAACAGCCCTTATTGGATTGTAAAATTGCTATTTTAACAAAATACTAACCATAAAAATTAAGATAATATACTCTTTATTTTTGAAACGGTAAATAATATTTTTAACTACGTATTCTTTGAAAAAATAGTAAGACACGCTGCATTCCCGGACCAGGATGGGTTAAGTTGGTTCGCGTTGTTAACGTTGTGATTTGAAAGAGTGTAAAACGGTGACTGTAGTGACCGTTCGTTGATTCTGACTAAAAGAAACAAATCGAATGCTGGTACGTTGCACTGTTATGGTGTGGGCGATATCTTCGGCGATGCTGAACACTCCGTTAAGTATACAGTGCTCGTACCTTTTTAATTTCTCGCACATCTTCGCCGTCACCGCAGGAATCGATTCATTCCAATCAGCAGTGAGAAATCAATTTTACGTTCAGGTTTTTGAGTGATAAATGGATTTCAGCTCTGCCGCATGGGATCTGATGCTCCTCTTTTTGGATCGAAAGACTTTTTGGTTGCTTTTAGACTAAAAAGTAAAAAATAAATTAAAAATATTTTACTTCGAATTTTTTTGCGTAACTTTTGGGAGTTCGTTGAACCTATACTCTACGTCGACTAAAGGAGTGTTGTGTGGGTGCTTCGTTGCTCGAATTAAAAATCAACATGAATTACGAAATACTGGAGGTAATAATAAACCAATACCTACAATTCATATTTTATAGTCGATTATGGAGCTGAGATTGGAAACAGAAGCAGTTAACCCCAAAACGAAATTTGTAAGAATAGAATACAATTTACTGGAACTCTAGACTCAGTATTTTATAAATCATCCCTCATGCTCAACGAAATATTCATCTAATTGAATCAATGTTTCATTAGATTTGCATGCAATTGAAAGAAATTGTTCCGCGTTCCAACAAAACAAGGGATAAATTCACCATGTGTTAATAAGCACAGTTCATCTTTATAATTCGTCAGGAAGCTTAATTATGATTCAAGAAGAAACTTCCTTTGACGACAACAAAAACTTTTGCATGGTGTAAAGTTTTTTCTTCCTTCTCTTTGTTGCCAGTATCAGAGAGAGTTATTACGAATATAATAAATCCTTTTAATTTATAATTTCAATACATAGATAGCGTAACGATTGTGAAATGAATGATCGTCCATCATATTTAGTGAGAGTTTGCTCTTAAAATCTATTCTTGCAATTGCGTACCTATTTCAATTTTTATTACAAATTACGCACCAAATGTATTTTCAGAAATAACGGTTATGAAGTTACTGAGGATTGAATAATACTGAACTGAGGCATTCATTCAAGTCTCTCGTTATAGGAAGTTAAATGTATAATGCTATGTAATTTTAATTTTAGAGTCATCGTTCTACTCTTAGGAGAACGTCCTAAGCATTCTGGCTTAGTGAGGAAAGCGAAGGACAAACTATCTTGTGCAGCAAGTCTCATCCCCTCTCAATTAAAAGCTGTTGGTAGCTAATGATGGAAGGTTTGAGGTTCGATCCGAGTTGAGTTCTGAGCAGATTTCACGATGAAACACCTCGCTAGCTTAAGAATCCTCGGTTGATAAATTTGTGAAAATCTAAAATAAATAAAAATCCTGCTTCGCCACGATTTCCTTGCCAAACCCGCTCAGCAAACGAAACGACATTCGAAACGTATCCCACCGTGGGTACAGCGGCGATTTTAAATGTCTGCCGCGTCCATTTTTAAATCCCCCGCACTCTTGAAACACTTTCTTCTTGACTTCCGCGACGAGATTCTGGCAATTCAGAAAGGACGTCAAAAAAATAAAATAAAATAAAACAAACGCCCGTCGTGGGTGGCCGAAGTGAATTCTCTCTCGAACTCTACCGCGACGAAAGGCGTATTCCACGGGGAGAAAAAACGACGTATTCCTCGTACGGACGAGAGAGAAAGAGAAAGATAGCAAAGGAGGACGAATCCTTTTCTTCTCCCTCCTCGCACTCGTCCACATTGTCGACGGAATGTCAAGTCGCGTACTTGCGGCTGTCTCCTTCATGGTTTCGCTGACCAACGTGGCGGAAACGTGCCGAAAACTCATTCTCTTTATTTTTTCGTATTTCTTCCCTTATATCTTGGCGCGATAGCTCCCTCCCATTCGAACCGAATCCTTAGCAACGCGCCCTTGTAGGGGATAAGCGCCGACGCCGGATGAGGTTTCCTACGGCAGGGGAGGAGAAGTGAAGGGGAAGGGGCAGTTCTGTCATGTCGGGAAGGTGCAGGGCACAAGAAGAGGATGACGTAAACCCTCTCTCAAAGATGGGTGCTGGTAGGGGTTCGTACGCTCTTATACTCCCCAAAAGGAGATGGTTGTTCTTATGTCAAAGGAAGAATTATGAAGTGTTTGCGAAATACTTGTGCGTCTTAGTACGTAATAACTAGTCATATTAGGTACACAGTAAGTGAATACAATACAATTCCTTAAAAACATGTTCGATGATACATCGGTTAACGAATTTTTCGGTTTTCAAAGATTTCTTCTTTATGAGTGAGAAAGAAAGTAATGGTTTTCTTTGCAAAGCATACAATTATCCCATGTTTTGGCAGCTTATAGGAGATATCATTTCAACTAATGAATACCTTTTCAAGAAGATCAACCTTAGTTAGCTGAGGGAACATCGTTTGAAACGATTCGCTCCATGAAAGCCATAATAAACAAATTATAAAGAATTAAAACGTATTACATGAAGATGAACAGCTAAATCGTACTCTATGTCTGCTATGTATTTTCTGTGCGACTCTGAGTACTTGTAAGTAATTTATTAGTTTTGATGTATTACCTCAGAAATAGAGGAAGAAACTGTGCTGATTCTATATTTCAAGATTATTTTATTCCAATGAGCGAGGTATAGAAAACAAGAAAGTAAGGTTTTGAAAAGAATTGTTACTCAGGATACTGCAATAGATCTTTGAATAACTATGCACCTCATTTTATTTACTATGTAAATGTTAAGGCCGAAATGAATGGAAGTCAGTTGTGTAAATATATAATACATTGTTTATAATTTAAATTGTATATAATTTTGTTTGTGTACAATATAATACATTGTTTCCTTACGTAGAAAATCAAGAAGTCTGCATAGTTGTTTACGAAATTCTAAATCATCGAAAGACTAATCTTCTTTAATCTATCCTTTCTGTATGCTGTATGATGTGCTATGGATATTGTTTTTTATGTCCATCAAATATTGGTATTCAGATTATTTAAGTAAGGACAAACAAGCAATGCGATTTACTTTTTTAACGTCTCATCAGTGAAATATTCTTGATGGCTTTCATATCCACAGCTGACAGAGCTAACAGAGCCTTTTCTTTTAAACTTAACACATACAGTAGTGAAACCAGCAGTTTATGCGAGATCAATACAAGATATTTCATGATCAATATCGATCAATACATTGAAGCTCCTAGAAAACCTGTCATCATAACGTTTTCAACGCTGCTGTATATTCATAATCCAGCCGTAAAACACAAGAGTTATGGTGTAGCGATACTCTCCATGTCCATACAAATGTAGTGCACCCGAAGAAGCACCCTCGCAGAAAGTTGAAAGAGTGATATCTTGGACTGTAAAAGAGGGAAAGAGAGAGAGGGAGTTATGAAGGTAGAGGATGACGTAGCCCAAGGATGATTCTATCCCCTCTCTGGACTATAGAACAACCAAATCCTTTCGATGGAATTCTCGAGGCAGCAGGTATTGTATAGAGTCGACGACAGATGTGGAAGGTGCCGAGATGTGAAGAGGGGAGGGTTTCTTTCTGGGGGAGAAGTTTTATGCGCGATTGAAGGATTCCGAACGAGCTGCAGCTGCTCCTCCGTCGTCCCCTATATTTTTGACTCCCTCCACCCCCGTTCCCCCTACTGCGACGCAGGAAAAAAGTCAAATCTTAATCGTCGTCGGCAAAAATAAGCTGCGACTGGTGTCTATGCATCGAGGGGATGTCGACCACATCTTCTGCATTTTATAGGAGTTGGCGTATTTTTTTTATTCGATTTTGGGAGCACTCGGGGTTCCTCGAGGATTCAGTACTTTCCACCGGATGCCACGTCAAATGTGTTGCGATTCGAACAAAGCCGCCGCTGTTCTCTTCTTACCGAGGAAATCGCAAAATAATAACTTTGAGTGAAATTTAACTCGTTCATATTCTGCTGATCTCAAGCAACATAGTTATAGATAAGTATAAAATTACAGGCGTTCTTAAAATTTCTTTGCGTAGTTTTTCATTTTCATATCTTCTCGTCCAAAAATGCATTTGTAATCCAGTATTACTGACCATTAAAATGAAGTATCATAAACTTTATTTCATTTCTTTATGATAAACTAAGAAAGTGTTGCTAAGATTATGAAAAGCAGAGGTAGAATATTTTCATCCGATAAAATGAATATTTATGGAAATCGCCAAGATAAATGTGATATTCCTGAATGGCAACTTGGACTGGCAATCTTTCTTTCGAAACGAGTTCAACAAAACAAAGATAACTTTCTTGCTAACATATCTGTAGGTTATAATGGAAGAGAACTTAGGAGTTGCGATTGCCATTCAACTCTTCGTATCAACTCAAAATTGGAGATAAGGGCTGAAAATGAAACGTTTGAATCCTATCAATCGAAGTTTAATTTAGGAGTAACATATTCGGGAAATCAAATGGCTTCACTCAGACTATTCCAAATTGATAGCATTGTGCTTTAATTAGCTTCGTGCAAAATTATCGTACACTTAGTTCACAAATAACTGATCATTACCGATGAACGAAAACGAACTAACGGCCCGTAAAGGCGATAAACCCCGATTATGTCATTATTATGATTATAACGTTTTAATGCTCTCAATAATACAACTATTAACTTTTTTATTTATAATGCTCGAGTAGGAACTATGTAACGGCTATTCTTCGGTAACGGGTCACTTATCTACAAAGGCCAATAAATTTCGAGCATAAATACCATCGGGAGAAAAAACTTAATGCCCTCGTCCTAATCCGAACGGAGATATGGAATTAATTTTTCCTCCTACGCCTCCGAAGCGATCCTTTGTGGCATAGTCGACCTTCAGACTCGAAAGGAATATATTCTCACACGCTCCGCCGAAATCACCAAAGAGAAGAGGAACTTCGCGCATAACCAAGAAACGAGCCGACACGGGAACTGCAGACGTCGTAAGTAAATATTTCCAGCGCCATGGCGAAGAAACTTCCACTCCACCTTCCCATGTCCTCGATGGCGGACCTCTCTCTAGAGATCGATGGGACCGTAAAACACCTCGAACGCATAAACACCGTCGGGAGATGGAGGAGAAAACCGAACTTTTTGCCTAAAAGGACGAAAAATGTCAAGGCTGCGCTGGGAGAGTGTAAAAAAACAAAAGAGGGCCTAAAGTCGCGAGAAAACACGGTAGACGTCTCCAGAGACAGTTGCGAGAAGAGGGAACGAGAATTTCTCCCCGATTTCCTCCATCGTTCCAGAGTCCAGTTATGAGATGCGCTCTATGAATCGTTAAGAGCATGAGGAATTTCGAACGCCTATATTCTCTCGTGCTTTCGATGGGAAAAATGTGCGTCATTTTCGCTATTAAAAACCTTGACCGATAGTGTCTCCGTCGGGCGGAGAGCAGTAATTGGAATGTATGGCCCTCGTTGAAAATAAGATTCTCCTCAAGTTATTGTTCCCGTTGCCTTTTCGCTCGCGGCCGTGTTTTCTAATCCGACTCTTATCTTACCGAATCGAGTACACGTACATACTTCTCTCGACCCTTTCTTCTTATCCTCCGCTCTGTTTCCACGGACCTATTTTTGTATTTTTTGTTTTCGGACAAATTATGGTGCGAAATCGAGGTCCGCTTATCGAGCGATAATTGTCAGTGGAAATGGAAAGGCTCGTTGTTTGAACACTTATCTCAAAGCGGTGGCAACGGGCCGCACGTTTCGGAGCTCTTTCCATTTTCTTCGGGAAATGATACGCCGACGTATTTCGGTCTAAAATTATCGCATTATCGCACCTGCCGTTACCTGTGGTGCTGAATGGTGTCCGGTCACTTTTGAGATGGGATTTCACGGGTAATTTGAAATCGATGGAGGAACGTTTAAGAATGTGAAGTTATAGCAATATTTTTCTGAAGCAGTATCTTGCTGTACTCGATTCAAAATTTTTCATGTATATATTATTCATAGCCGGACGGATGCTTTAGCATAGTCATTGTAAAACTAGGAGCCACTGACCAAATCCAACCATTCGAATGCTGTCCCTTGGGCCGCGAAGGTAATTCCTTTTACCAAATGGCTATCCAAGTAAAAAAATCATCAAACGATGGAAAATTTATCAGTACCCCATAAGACAATTATTTCAAGTGGACATATTAAGTTAGATTGATTAGGGGTAATGAAGACGAAAATTGAAGGAATGATCGAAAACTGTTGTTTCAAATTTTATTGTATAAATTGTATTGTATTTTAAACTGTAATTTTAAATTCACACACAAACTTTGGCTCTCCAATCCGCGACTAATTTGCTATGTGGGCCGTCGAGAAGGTTTTAGCACCACTACTACCATCTTCTAGTACTATAACTACTACGACTACTAGAAAAGTGGAAGATCTGGGTGTGTGTCACAGCCACCAAGACTTTTTCACTTCAGTTTGTTCTTAAAATACAAAACTATTTGCGTAGAGCAGAACCCGTTTTATTAATTATTTACTTCTATCTTGGAATGACGGATTCCTGGAATGTTTACTAAACTTGAAATTTGAAAATTGCAAAAACCCAAATGTGTCATAATCAGTTATTTGGACCTAATTCGTTTGCTAGTTCTCGAAAATGTCGAATTAAGTGCAAGAGACTAATGAAACATAAAGGGCGAAGATGCCAAAAATAAATTCTATACTCATACAATTACTCGAAGACCCTAATTTCCTATACCTATTAGACTTGACGTATTTTCCCAAACTCTTCTGGCATATTAAGAAAATGTTTTCATCCTCGTCCCACCGAAATATTGTAAAAGAGGTATCTTTCTACTCATGTCTTATGGGTTAACGAATACTTGCTAATCACCTTGAGTATTTGTGGTAAAATGTTCGTGCATGTTTACTTTTTGGAAACACAAAACATCCGACTATTCGTCCTTAGATACCGTTTAGCCCTTGTCCATGCTCCATTATTTCCGAGTCCGCAAACTTAGTGTGGTTTAGCCACGCGATTTCCGAGAATACTCGAGAGCAGATTTAGCTTTTGTGGAAGACCATAGTTCGATATTGGGACGAAGAAAATCACTGAGACCTTTACGATTTCCGAAACTATAGCTTCCTCCTTTCATTCAAATTTTTAAAATTACAATGCAGAAGCAGGTGTTAGTTTGTGGTAGTTATTAACACAAAAAAGCTCCATCATAATACCATTTACAAACTATTTTGTGGTCTAGTGAACGTTTTTTATCATGGAGTATATTATTTTTATTAAATATCTCAACGTATACAAAAATTAAGGATTTCCGAAACTCTTCCGCTACCCACATTTTTTAGTTTTGAATTTCTCGTCATGACCTCATTTGGAACCATCAATACACAATACATCCACATACCTTTGCACAATACAACACAATAATACAACTTCATACCTTTGCCCCAAACCCAAATACGATTATCCCAAATAAATACGATTTAGTTTATAGGCAAAATATAAAACTCGTGTCTGTTAAAAAGATTGTAATTTTTAAGTCCCTTTTGTTAGTTGAATTTCATAATATTGTATAATTCACTAGAAAAATATTCAAATAAATATTTGTAATTTAAAACTTCTGCTTCTTCTATCAGCATAATCCTACAGTATCTCATAGCGTCAATTTCACTAATAGTACTTGAACGTTCGAATTTCATCCGCATGATGAAATCCAGTAACTTATGGCTAATCTATTCAAGTGAGAAAATATTAAAATACTCCTTTCGTTTAATGGAGAACAGCACTCAAGATGGTATAAAATACTCCAAATTTCTCTACTTCAAGTAGGACGAGAGATTTGCTATTTAGACACTTTTAAAAGCATTTTGGGGATCACTATGTAGGTGTTATTCGAACACAAAACTTCGCCCACGGGAGTGATTCTAATCATTTAGGCACATAAAATTCCACGTACGCTGACATGACAAGAAAAAATTAATACCCATAAAAAGTAAGTAAAGCGCGGACTCGTCTTAAGATAAATAACGCTAACAGTTGGAAGCAGCGCGAACAACGTGGTAAGGTGTAACAGACACTGGCCATAACCCGTAGGACCCTCCCTCCTCCCGAGCACCTTGTCATCAATAAAAGGAGCAAGTTTCCACCTGGTCCAGAACAATATTTTCC
Organism: Ladona fulva; assembly: GCA_000376725.2. Classification (NCBI taxonomy): domain Eukaryota; kingdom Metazoa; phylum Arthropoda; class Insecta; order Odonata; family Libellulidae; genus Ladona; species Ladona fulva. The sequence goes on from KZ308498.1 coordinate 1,630,915, forward strand.
CTCCTTTTCATCGTCCCTGCTATGAGGAGCTCACTCTCCTGATTGATAAGAAGACGTAGAAGGTCAGCGCAGGACCATCTGCCCCCCGAAGGTTCTCAAATGCACGAGACAAGGGCCCAACTGCGATCCCACCCACGCAGCGACCATGTGCCCGGAACGGGGGCGTTTAAGTCTTCTTATACGCCATTTCACTTTCTCCCTCCTGAATTGCTGCTGCTGCTAGTGCAATCGTGAGCATTTGGGAGTGACTAATAACCGCGCCTCCGCTCCGGTCCGTTTTCTCGCTGAACTCTTAACCTTTCACGTGGAACGCCTCACGAAAAGGACGATACCGCCCAACCCGAATCAGTGCTGCATGAAAAAATCCCGGGAGTGATTCTCTGAAGGAATGTTTGAAGAGCGAAAGACGTGCTTATTAGCGCTTTTTATCATCTCCCGAAGATGGGGGAATTAATAGGGTGTTATAATCACTTTGATTCTGGCCCTGGAGATCTCAAATCATCGCTGTTAATTCGTGGCGGTGGATGAAGAAGCTTCGTGGCCATTCTCTTCCGATTTGGGTAATACTGTGAAATTCTTCGCTTCTCTTTTAGGGGGTCGTAAAGTTTTAAATAGCTCATTGAAGTGACATGTTGAGCGAGGACGGAAAAGGGATACGGCGCCGGACAACGGGTTTGTGATGTTTAAAAATGGCCCACGAATACGAGGACTCTCATAACCACATTTTTATCTAATTTATCCCTATATGGTAGGAATGAATATTGCTGCCATTTCTTGCATTAGGTAGGTGGAAATGATCAACAAAACGAGAGAAGGAAATTTGTCTTCGTCTTTCTGCGGGAAAATAAGGCATAGAATCACATCACAAATAAACATGATAAGCCAGACTGGAGGTGGGGGATCTGTGGCCTTCAGGTCAAATGAGGCCTGAAGTATTCTCTTCTAGTTCACTCAATGAGTAAATTCATTTACTCATATGCAATTTCTATGTTAAATTATTTGAATGTAAGCTAAAAGAGCTTGATGATGCCATATATGTCTTATGCAGTCGAGAGGTAAGTGTGGCCTTTCGATGAAAAAGGGCAGATGCATCACTCTTAGTGAACCTAACAATAAAAAAACGATAATATGAATAAATCGAATATTTTGCAATCAACATTATGATTAGGATAGATCGTCTAATTGAAACTTTATATAACACACTTTATAACCTTTATAACAATCCTTGTAGAATAAACTTTTTAAAACGCTGACCATATATTTTACACTCAAAAATATTTTCTATATCATCTCCTTATAACAAATAATTATAATAAAATTTACATACTAAAATATCTATATGATTTAATAACTGTGTGATTCGTACCACCCTCAACTCACGAATTTAAATTGTGGGGTGTGTACCTTCTGAATGGATTGAACTGAATGAATTCCGGATATTCCAGGTCGTTAATAACAATTTAGCTATATTAAATTGTTGCAAAGGTATTAAGGAAAGGATACATTCATATGAATTGTTACCTGATTGTAGAAAGGGAAACACCTAATTGTGAAACAGTTAGCGCACCAATTACTCCAGCGATTTCCGTCGGACATCTCAGGGTAAGTACTACACACTACATTGGAAGACAAGGTGTTTCAATTTTCAATTTCGACTCCCCGACAACGGACTTCAATTTTTCCCGAACACCCATTTGTTTCCCCAACACATCGTAACGAAGGAAACGGACCGGAGGCAAAAGAAAGAAGACATCGGCGTACGAACAGGAAACGATAAAGACGAAGGTAAGTTACCAAAGAAATAAAAGGAGTGAATAAAATCGTTCCCAATAAGAAGAGCGGGAGGCTAAATCGATTTCAGCGGCGGAGGAATAATGACCGCTCGGGTTATAATTTTTCGAAAAGGCGGCAAAAAACCCTCGTGAAAACTGGTCGAAACCCGAAGGCCTTCCGATCCGGGGACACATCAACAATAGCACTTACAAACGGAATTCGAATAAACACGACGGCAAAGATATCAAGACGGTTAACCAAAAAATCCCGGAGGCAGAGGGAAAAAAGGCGGGATCCGAAATAAAAAAAGAAACACGGGAGTCGTTTCCAAAAAAAAGGAGCGATTTTATTTTCGCGGATCGGAGCTGGTAAATCTAGCCGGCAGGGAAATGCGTCCTTGTATAAAGAAAATATATAAAGGGAATAAAGAGCCTCGTCGCCGATTCCTCCATCGGCGAACGCACTTTTTGTTTTCGTTATTCATTTTTTTCGCCCTCTTCAAACGGCGGCTCGTACACGCAAGCACACAGGCAAACGCACGGAGGAAAAAACACACATGCAAAACGCCCCCACCGCCGCCACCGAAGCAAAAAAAGGTGTCTGGCCTTTTCGTTCCATTAGATAACTTCAAAAATCAACTGCGTGCGCACTGAGCCAATCGTTTTTCATTCCTTCTTTCGGCATTTTCTTCGCTGCGTATTTTTTCAACCCGGGCGCGCGGTATTCTTTTCTTCCGTCTATTCCCAATGAAAAACGAAGTGAATGAGCGCAAAAAGAAATTTATAGTCAAAACTGAAATGAATAAAAAAAACGGGGAGCGGAGGAAATAATAAAAACAAAACGAGAAAGGAGGGGAAAAAACGGAAGAGTGACGAGACCGCGCCACACCGACCGTTGAAAAGCGGTGGTCCGGTGGATTTGAAAAGGAAGGGAGGAGAGAGAAGGGGAGAGAAAGAGAGAGAGTTGGGAAAATCGCCGGAGTGACTCCCACCTCAGCCCGGAACCCAGTTGCGACTCTAATGTGGGAGAGAGAAAGGTATGTATACAGTGTCCTCGTAGAAAGCCTCTTGCGTTAACGTTGTTTCGCTATAACGTCGTCACTTTGTTACACCGAGCTTACCTACAACTTTGCTGTGTTCACAAACAACGCGGTTCAAAACCTAGGCTGGACAAAGGTGCGACAAGAGAATTACATCTTTCGTGGTATATGCGAGAATAGCCTAATCGTGATGGTATAAGCTAATCAATTTATTGCTAAAATCTTTTAACTTAATTACTATACTTGAAATCAAGTTCTAGTGTTTTTGAAATGGTTTTCTTTCTTGTTTGTTATCAATGATGTTTGCACATACAATTATGATAATATTCAATAATTTCCAAACTGTTACATATAGAGGATTTTGGAATAATATTTGAGAAATCAGTATTCAATGAAAGGTATGTGTGTGATATGAGGTCATTGAAAGGTATGTATGTGAATAATAGAGAGGTTATTAATTTTAACTTGGATTATTCATACCTTCTTGAACTTTCTAAAAAATTTCCTTGTCAATATTAAATGTAAAGAAAGTTTAGAGGAAGGAAAAGCTGAATTTTCAATTCAAGCGGAATCTTCTATACTTATAATCATGATAATACATAAAATTATGTCATAGTGATATACCATTCCATTTTACCAGAAAATTAACGTAATGCCATATTATAGCACACATCACTCAATGAAAGTTAACATTATTACGCTTCAGATAACTTTTCAGGCCAACGGTTTGCCGGCATATAGTATTTTATGAATAAATGTCCACGGTAATTTTAATTCATACTTTTCCTCTATCGACGTGGGCTCTATCAGAATATCTTTCGTCGAAAGACTCATTATTCTATTCCAGTAATTTGGAATCCGATTATAGTTTACAGACAGAGTGAACCATGATATGAGTTCTTGGTATTAGAGAATCCTAAAATGAAACCATGGGTAAATTCAGAATCGTGCATCAATATATGACAAAATAGATAATTCGAGAATAGGGTATCCGTTCGGAATTACACATCCCCGGCTCAATTCGTCCTGCATGGGCTGCAGTGTGTGCCGAATTTTGTCGGTGAGAGGTCCTTTCCAAATCGAAAACCTACAATTTCTCGGGATAAATAGGCTCCATTGCAGCGTTGCTCATTTGGGAACGCAACCTAGACATGCGAGAGCCCAATAGAGAGAGGTAGGGATGCAGTGCCTCACAGCGGACAGGTTGAGAGATAGAGTTGGAGGGGTGGGGAGGGACGACCGATGTGGCTTCCCGAACAGGTTCTACGGCGGCCTTAGTTCCAACGGCGATGGGTGTCGGCGGTCGGCGCCTGAAGACCGTCTTTTGCTGGTCGGAGAGGTTTTGGTCTCGGTGGTTGATGACGCAGGGACTCCTGTAACACGTTACACTTCTCATCGAGGGAGTAAAACTCCGAGGAGGAGGGAGTGTGGGGAAAAATATGAGTGGCTCCCGCCTCCCTCTTGTTTCCGGCTGTTCTTGGCTTTCCCCGCGGGGGGGCGCTTGTATATTTGTAGTCGGCGCTATGGGAATGGGCGCCGGGTTTCCACGGGACGCGTCCGGCGGCGGAGTGTAATTTGTTGAGGGACTATTGCCTCTTATCTTTTTTATATTTTCCGAGAAAAAGGTAGAAATCCGAGGGTTCTAATTTATTTTTCTTCATCTTTTAGCCCACGAATTCCGAAAAGACCGGTCCAGAGTCAAAATATGGTCAAGTTAAAGGCAAGATGTCGAAGGGATTTCTCCCAATTTAAACCAAACTAAATGTTATAAGCAAAATGCACTTCAGGAAATTATTTTTTATAATGCTGCAAGATAAAATATCTCTTATCCTGTTCTTGCAAAAGAAGTTCCTGGATAGACAAGTAAGTAACGCATTCTCCTTTGCTGAAAGCCATACCGGGTTCGATTCCCGGTGGGATCCGACGTGCGAAATGACCTTAGCTTTCGAATCACTTTTTAAAAATTACTACAATTTCTTAAAAAATGAGATATAACTTTCGTGAAGCTAAGAAGAATCAAATTTTGCCAGAATTGAGTAAATTCCCTCTACAGAAGGTTCATAAAAACATCTAAAGAATGATGTGTAACAACTAATGCTTCAAGAAACAAAACTTATTTAACTTATAAGAATGAAAATGTTTCTAGAGAGACGTAGGGAAAGAGAAGTAAATTGAAAATGATATTTGTACATTAGAATCATAACTTTCCTTTGATTTAGCTGATTTAATTAGCTTTATCCTATAACAAAGGCATGTCTATGACAAAAGCTTATGTAAAGTATGAAAGACTTCGTGGAGTGATGCAAACAAAGTTCTGTCTTAAATATGCGTTTCGCCTAAATATACACCTTCTTGTAAATTATATAAAATAATGGAAATTAAATCTCTGTATGTAATATTATTGCACGTAGCTATTAATGGAAAAATAATGGCATCTTACTCAAATACTCTTAGATCCAAAACTAACTCACAACATTCATTCGATCTATCGAACCATTCGTTATAAGTTTTTCTTTCAAATATTCGGCGGGGAATGTAGTAAGGAATATTTATCAAATTTGCCTTTGGATTTTATTGATTGATTAACTAGATATTAATTACAATTTTCGCTTGAGATCTAGACATAGTCCAAATATGACATCTTAAGTCTATTTTCTTTTCCAATTCCTTGGATTATTGTCTATTATTCGGTGAGTTGCCATAGTATTGAAACATAAATATACGGACGATTTCACAATATGAGGTGTTTTGGTTCATTAGTTTATTAGATATAGCCCGCAAAGAAAATGCAAACCCTATGAAAATGAAAAACCGTAAAAGTGTCCTCTATGGTTTCAGAATCCAACATTAATTTCCTTCTTTCCGAAAAAAATAACTCGATTCTAGAATTACCGCATAATTTTATGTTCTCATTGGAGTTAGGGAGAAAATGATAATTTTAGCAGATTCAGATAAAATGTGTAGAATTGGGTGGTGAGTACGCAATAATGCATCGATACAGTTTAATTTACATAGGGTTTCCTTGACTGTAAAACTGAGGAATGTCGTAGATCCTCGGAAAGGAATAAGAAGGAAAAATGAAAAAGTAATTTACCAGTAAAATAAATTAAGTAAAAGTGAAAAAACGAGTAACAAAAATAATACAAACATATCTTGAGCGTAAGAGTGAAATCAAGAATAACGTCCGCTTTCACATTGAATTTCTCGGACATTAAGATTCCACCGGTCTTTATGATGAACTACCCATTGTGCGGGAACATCTTCCATGCTCCTTCGAACCGCCAGCTCGCGTTTTCAATCCCTACGCAGGGATTCACCTTTGGTAACCCTACAGTAATTTTCACGTCAAGAATTTTCCAGTAGGAGAAAAGAACCTCGACGTCTGCAGCGGCAGAAGAATATTCGTACGCGAGGGATGTGCGTGAGCATCCCCTCTTTAAACTCGGCAATCTATATCCTTCAAACACACACGCGAACACGATCCCCCTCGACTCTAGAGGAGGAAGTTTGTAGTGGAAAAGGAGGAAGAGGTTATGAAATAATGGTTTGTATGGGGGCTCGTAACTGGAGAGAGAGAGAATGTAAGAGGAGAAGTGGTATAATATTAGAAAATGAAAATTGCGGGAAGCCTTCTCTCCTATCTCCCCTTTCCATTCGTTATTCTCGGTGTGGAAAGAATGAGAGAGAAAGGGAAGGAACAGGGCCGGTTCTGGCAGAAACCAAGAGAGGCACGAAGCAATGCAATCTGTGAGGCATTGAGACTTAAAAATTAAAGAATGGCCTCAAACTAAAAATATGTGAGCAAAACTGTTTACTATACCTAGAAATGGTGAGGTCCTGAATTTAGCTAAAATGTAATAGTATTTGACCTGAATTGGTAAAGAAAGCAAGTAAAAATGCACTGGTGAAGACAAATTGTTGGATCAGCCTGCTGAGAATTATGGAACTCATACATGTTTGCTTACGTGCCCCATATGAGCAAATTCACGCAAAAATGTTATAATTGCTGCCAACCCTTAGATGTTTTTGTAATGTAATGTTAAGTCAATATAATCGACGTTATATGATCGAAAACATAACGGTTCGGTGTGACTAACAATGGTGAGATACTAAATTGATTCAAAATTATTATTTTTATTAATGTTGTGATATTCATTGAGATAAGTCACAACGGAATGGACGTCTACCCAACTAGACCCATGTCATCTCTGCAGAGTAAAATTTCTATTGGCATCACATTAAAAATCTCAATACAAATAACAGGTTTCGGAGGAATAAATTTGTAAAACCAAAAACGGATAAAGGAAAGGCTCGCTGTCGAAAATAGCCACTCGAATGGCATGGAAAAAAGATATGTAAACAGGGACAAAATGCTTCTTTATTATCTATTTATGTTTATGACCTATTTAAAAATATGACTAATGTCATATATTTTATGGTATACAGCCAAAAACGTTAATAAAGTGATCGAGAACATAATACCGCAGTCAGAAGCGTTGAGAAGTCTATGCCGTATCCGAGACATAACGTATGTTGCTGCATTTCTTAATGATAAAATTAGTTAAAGCAACAATTTCAATAAATTAAATATACCAGATTTATTAGATTACCATTGCAGGAAACATAGCGGGTAATCGTCCTTAACGTCCACGAAACAACGTGTCGACAACAAGATTGTTAACGGATTGGTCGAACTGAAAGTGGCAACAATTAAGAGAGTCGACGTTGCCTCAGGGCGCCGCAACTCCGAGGACTTCACTAGGAACGAAGATAGCGAATCCTCCGACGCCACGTACGCTCGGCGATATTCTGCTGTCAATTCTCCCTCTTACGCGCGATTCACAAAAGGTAACAATTGATGTCGGGAGTAGACTCACGCACCCTTTTTGAAAGGGTTTCTGTGTGAATGTGTGTGTGGGTGGAAGGCCTGTGGAAGATGGGAGCGCAAATAAATTAGTCCAAAGTCAATTTTAGCGGAGTAGACTCCGTGAAAGCCATCTTTCAATTATATCGAGAGTAAATAGAGGGAGGGAATTGCTCGTCAAGTTGACAGGAAAATGGTTCCGCGTGCGGCTTGGAGCAGCCGGGAGGGAAAATGGAGGAAGACGGAAAACCCTTAGAGGCTTTTGTAATTGTCGTCCTATCTTTATTAGAAAGAATTGCGAAGGTGGCCTTCTTAGGGTGTATAGGGTAGGCCCACGGTCGGATAAATCCGCTTTTATTTTAATGGAGGAATAATTAGAACTTAAGGGGTGAGTTATCGTTTCCAAGGTATTGCGTAGTTGCCAGGCAATATCCGTGGCGGTTACGCTCTCGCCAATCGGCCTTAGTACTTTATTTTTTCTTTTCCTCTTTTATTCATGGCGGCGAATCCGAGGTCGCCATGTTGCATGGAAACTTTCACTTAAAAAAAGAATAAGTCGGTTTTCCTTCAACAATTCATACTAGCGCGACGGAAGTTAAAACATTCATTTTCATTGCGAAACATACATCGAGTTGGCGTATTTTTCATACTTTAAACATTTCGTTACATCACAATATTACCTTCATTCGTAATGTTTGTGTAAATGAGGAAATGCATTTCAATTTATTTTCTTTCGCGATGTATACGGCATGCAAGAATCTGAAAGAGCTTGGATTGCCCAAGAAAACACTTCCATTCAGTTCCAAAGGTGAGTTAAATGTTAAAATATAGATATCTCACCCGCTAAAATATAAACTTACACAAAAATGCTAAATGATGTTTGCGCAAATACATTCCATTGAAAGGTGCCAATAAATCAAAAATGGCTTAACTTGAGTTTCGAAACCACATATTCTAAGGGTGCACCCTGGTTATCGCACCTTTTCTTGTAATCGCAAAAGACGAAATATCCTAGCTTTTGAATTGAAAGTCTGAAAAAGTTGTGATTTTATATATTTAATAATCACAATAATGTCTTTTGAGGGGAATACTTTAGTCATCATTCTTACAATGAACCCGCTACGCCACCGATACCGATAAATTATTTCTTTTTTCGACATTTGGTATCTTCCTTTACGTTTTGGCAGTCTTCACAAAAATCAGACTTGTCAAATTCACGTTTTTGTTTATAATGGAAACAGTTCTTTATTGGACTAATAAAGTCTTCATCTAACGTATTTCTAGTATCTTCAGTGAGTTGTGTGTTAATAAAAAATGAGAAGATGAATTTTGATAGGAATATGCCATATTTACTATCTTGTATCCGTTCAAAAAATCTTCGTTTATAATCTTTAAAACTCGTTTCAGAATAAGGAAAGCTTCACTTTCGAAAGCAGCCATCCATATTTACCTCAGCCAGTGTGTTCTCATGTAACATGGGAGACTTAAAACTGGTTTCGATAAAAATTCGTTGTAGCCCTTTAAACATCTACCAGGAAACAATTTGTAACTGAAATTCCCTTGACAATCTCACTCAAATTAATAACTATAGTTACTATGATATTTAGGTAAAATTTTATCTTTATAAACGATCTTTTTGGAGGAAATTATTTACAAAGAATCTTCTTGCAGATTAATATTCGTACAGCCTTCGTGGAAGATAGTTAGCAACAGAAGACTATGTGAAATATCTTGGAATTACCCTCCGGAATAGTTAAATATCTTGTACTCACCGCCGAAATATGTGGACGGACACACGTGAACTCGGCTTCGTCAAGCAAGTCATCGGTTGCACAAGTAAAATTCGTGAACGTTTTTGCTATGCGTAATTTAAACCACATCATGATGCTTTACTGGTCTCTGTTTCTTGATAGCATTAGGAATACCAATCATGTAGGCTATAAATAGGTTCGGTGTTTTTACACCCGCTGCCATACTCCATACGACGGCTTGCGGGGTACTAATGCATGTAAATGTAAATGAGTAAGTGTATGGGACCCTGCCGACAAGTGTAGTATTCGAGAACTAGAAAAGGAACAGCCAAAGGCGATAAGATTTGTTGAGAATAGTAACGGAGAATCTTTACCAGAAGCTTCATGGCACTTTGCAGGGTGTGCAACTTGGAAATGTAGATGTAATCATGAGGCAAGCGACGACGAAGAAGTCGTCACATATATCAGCGGTCGCCAACTGGTTGCTCGCGAACCACTCGTGGTCCACTTGAAGCTTCAGTTGGTCCGCGGGTATTATTTGCAATACTCTTTCATTATAATCAGTATCTTACTATGCCACCAACAAAGGATAGCAACAGCATTAAAACAATGATAGTATAATCACTTTATATATAAAGTACATGCTTTTAAATAGCATTAATAGTCCAAAGGATTCAAAATTAATTCTATCAGCCCGTGAGATCCGAAGGGTTGGCTGACTTATATTATTTATTCCAATCGCAAATTAGATAAGAGCCATTTACATTCGCTGGAAACACAACGCATGATCGCATTCAATGCGAAATTACGCCAAACGTTACATTTGGGAAATAATGGCTGCCCTTAAGGGATAGAGATATATTCTAAACATAGTCGTTCCTCCGCTCTTATCTCAAGAGAATGTTGAAGGAAGACATTTCTGCTCGTATGATTCGTCCACGCATAACCCTTGTCCTTTCACCTAACTTCCCAAAATTTTCCTCCGCATTCCAACCGTTCTCCGCTTTGGCTTCTTTATGTCCTGCTCTTATCTCGAGGGACCTAATCTTGGCTTTCCTTTGTCCTCCAGTGGCGAGGCTCTCCGTCGATGCGAGCTGCCCATCGCCATTTCAGTTATGTGCGCTTATTTTGGACTCTCCCTCTTTTCAAAAGGAATAATTTATTGGATTTCTTATCCACTTGGCAGCTCCCTTTACGAATCACAGCGTCTGATACCGTTCGAGAGGGTTACGTCCCTCAAGTGGGACACTTTTCTTCTACAACGCTCACATTTCATCTCTAAACGATTTTATGAATTTAGGATTTTCATGAATGTAGATTTAGAGATTTTAGATTTAGAATTTTACCCCGCGAGCCGCCGATTGGCGTATGGCAGGGGGTGTATCAACACCAAATATTCGTAACTAATCTATCCTGTTAGCCTCTCTAATGCTCCGAGGAAAAAACGACCAGAAGTTGCTATCTGTTCTAGCTATTATCTCCTTATATCGCTTGGTCGACGCCTCTCGTAGATCGCGTTCGTTTTGAACTGGAATTACGATGTCTTCGACCTCGTCTGAAAATTCTGGGCTGATGAATTTATCGAACAGCTTCCGTCTGTATTCTGATCTTCTATCCTGTAGTGAACTCCATCCGAGGGAGTTTATCATGGCCGATGTAAATGTAAAATATGGGTAGATTATACTATCTACGTCTTAAGTCTTATTTAAACGGTTACTGAACGATCAAAATAGCATTTCCAGATGCATTTTTAGCGTGAGTTCTCGATAACTTGTGGAAGGGTTCAGATCAGAATATCGGCTGTAGTAATTTCTTTGAAAATTCATCAAAATATAACTCATTAATGGTGTAGATGATTCCGTGATTCAAATTTTCTTCAACTGCAACATTTTGAGAAATAAACTGATTTTTTCATTGAAATAATTGCGATAATAATATCTTTTTTGATCGTTTTCCTTTCAAAGTATTAGAAAAGCCAGCAGAATTTTGAATTTGCTAGGTATGCGGGTGATTGCTGTATTTCTCTTGTCTTACTCTAGCGGCGGCGGCTTAAATGGATGATATGTATAAGTAAACGGTGATAGTAGCTTCTATTTTACATACATATTACCAACAACTACTAGATGACGTACCGCCGGATCGATTCTCGTGGTAATCAGCTGATAATCGATTCTTGAATCGCTTGGATGAATCGTGGTCTTAATTTTTTTTATAATTTATCGTTGTTATTCTCTCTTGAACTCTTGAAAATTAGAGCGGAAGTTGGTAGCCAGAGGAATTGTGTGATATCTCATGCCGAAAAGGATTTGCAAAGTTTATGTTTATGCATATTTCAATAAAAGTATCGTACTTTCATTCGTATATGCTTGAAAATAAAATGATAAACTAAAATTAAGTAACGCTTCGAATGTCCGGCCATTCCAGACCTTCCCAGTTATATTAAGAGAAACGATCGAAATACCAAAATGTCGATAGATTTAACGAAAACAGGCAGAAAAGCAGGATTTTGAACGGAGATTTACAACCAATAGCTCATTCAGTGAAAGGCTAATGCTATCTTCATTTAGCGTGAATCAGAAAATTGGTTAAAAACTGCCGCTTTATAATTATAGCTTGCGTTTATGAGAACAACGAAAAAAAATTCGGAAAGTTAATGGAAATTTAACTGGCAGAAGAATATTATATGCCGATGGTAAGCTCTGAAAGCCTTTAAGTCCAATTTAATCAATGACTATAGAATTATTTCCATGATTTATTTTCAAATTTGTGTAGGATTTTCGGGATTTTGAGATAAATACCTTCCATCCTTGATTAGAGGAAATGTGGCTTTATCTTGGTTTGCTTTAAAAAGGTATAAATATTACGCATAGGAATGCATTAAAGTTGAAATTTACCGTTAATCAAATAATTTACTATTCATACGATTATAGATCTTAAGAGTTTGTTGTATGTATGAACGAAGATAAATTTTTCGGAGAAAGGACTTGTAAAAGGAAGAAGAACCTCGAGGCTTTAATAATTCCTGCTTACGACCCACATTTTTTCTCCGTGTGCTGCAGCAATTGCGATACCTGAGGGCATCTCTAAGCTCATAAAAATGTCCCCTCCGTAAATTAATGCGTAAAAACTTGCATTAGCTCCAGGAGAAGAAGCAACGCATTCATTTCGAAATGATGGCAGGATCCGTTCGGCGCGCTGCAATTATCTCGACCCCCAATCCGGGAAAACAGTCGCTTCTCCCGCATCTAATAGTATGAATTATTCAAAACCACCCATTAGGCGGCATATAATTGCAGGCTAGGAGAACGGCAGCTACTTTCTTGGATATCCATGTATGATAGCAAGGGGAGAGGTATTACCGATTGAGCGATTGCGACTCAACCAAGGATTTTGAAAGTTCCTCCGGTCAATGAGTCTCTTACAGTAATTATCTCAATTCGCTGTCCCGTTCGCCAATATTCCGAGAAGGTGAAAATTTCTCCGCTTACGGAACCCAAAGGGACGCTTTCTCGCATCACCATAAAACCTCCTCACTCTCTCTAAGGCGCTGTCTCCTCGGAACGGAACAAGTGCACCAGGGTTCACATCCCTGTCCACCAAAATTTAAGACGGTCATAACAATGACTCGTACGCATGCGTTTGTATACAAGGCCCAATCACACACCGAAACCATCCCAAGAAGTAGTAAAATGCACCCACCTTGAAGAAAAGGGCCCTTGCGCTCCATGGGGTCCTTTCCATACTTCCTGCTTTTCCAAATTATGTGCGTTGTGGAAGGGAGACCAAACAAATCGAAGTCCAACGACCCGAGGCTCGTAACGCTGGGAGACCTTGGGACGAAGGCACTTAAGGATTTAAAAATCCAGCCGTTACAGGCGTGTTTTTCACGTCCCGAATAACTGGGTTTCTCCCATTTCGATGGCTCTTTACGATTAAGCTGTTCCAACATTTAAAAAGTCAATGGACCTCGAGTTTCCTTGATGGGAATGGAGAATTTCAGTTACCTTTCCATCTCCAAATGGAAGCCGTACTTCGGTCGGCATGAGTGGATACCAGCAGAAGGGTAGAACAAGGGCTGATTACAATGAAGCCAATGCTTAGGCAAAAGTAATATTTTGTAAAGTTCCGCGTAATATATTTTCGGCGAAACATTACAAAAGTTGTAACTATGTACAATACGATTCCAAATAATCAAAAAGGGACGAAATTAAATTCATGGTAAAAGATTTTTTCGGAAATTTCTCTTATTTAACACTTCCTTTTCACGATCTGAATCGCGACATATTAAGATTCTTGGCGAAGATTGATAACCTTTCATATCCACCAATGATGTACAAAAGTAAGTTACCATAGCTAAAAAATTAACAACGTTGCCAAGGAAGGGAACACTCTATGTCCTCTTTAAGATATGGACAATTCTTCTGATACTTAAATTTTAAATGACATCTGCTATCTAAATCCTAATATTAACTATGCTATATACATTTCGGTGGCAACCGTTAGTTCGTTTCTATTCATATCAACCTCATTCACATATCACTCCGAAAGGCTAAGCAGGGAGTAATCCGTGAAAAAATTCCCGCTATGTTTCCATACCACGACTTGGTAAATAGAAGTAATTACAACGGGGAATACAATATTACCTAGTATTTAAACTTTGAGAAAAATCACACCTAATAAATAATGGATAAATTATACTTCTAAAAAGTAAGTTTTCTTATAAGAAAATATTTCTCTTCAATCCAAATATTGGTTGTCCATGTAAGTAAGGTTCAATGCGCGAGCGTATTTATGGGGAAGGCTGAAGGGTCTTTGTCTCACTTTCCCGCATTTTTCTATCAATTTCTTGAGAACCAAGTTCTCAAGAGGCTACGTGAGCATACCTCGTAAGTATAGCCGGCTGCTAAGCGAGAAAATCGCCACAGGGCGTAGGAATCAATACTTTAATCTTTGAAAGTTTCACGAACACATCAAACTAAAAAATAGAAATACTGCTGTTTATCTTACGTAATAACGACAGGCTGCTAAATTATGTTATAACCTCTGAAGTATTATAGTATTCATCAACAGTAATTAACTTGAGATTAAGTAAAGAGACTGTTGTGATTGAGAAAGTGATTGTTGCAGAAAATGTACCGCTAATTCGCCATACTGGGATGGATTAATTGAGAGTCGAATGAGAGGAATTTAACTAAAATTGGCGCAAGAAATGTTGCTATATTTGTAAAAGGATACTCAGTCGACATCGAAGACTGTCTCAAATGGCCACACATCTGAAACCAATTTAGTGCTCAAATACTAGGCAAGTTCGCTATTTAACTAATTAGATCTTATATTTACAATATTGGACAATCCCCTGAATCTACTGCCATATATAATTATGTCACATAAACTATTCGTTACTATAAACATCGTAAGGGCGTATTCAACCAATCTTCCAATCGTTTTGTGTGAATGAGAATTGATTGTGTCGTATTATAACAGAAATCGTTGAATAAATTATTAATCACAATGCTTTGGTTTACCCTCCAAGCAAGCGAAAATCAATGACAACCGTCTAGTACTAGCAGGATTGGTCTCTCTAGAAACATGCTAAATCAGAGAAAAATGTCTTTATTTATTAAAGTAAACATATTGGCGGAGAATCAATCCTTCACATTCTCAACGCATCTCATAATTTTAAATCGTACTTTCCCTGCAAACACCTTACAACAGCTATAAAAACGAGGAATATATATTTTTTCAAAAAGGAAGCAGTTTTATAATTCGAAGATACTTTTCTAATGATTTTTCGAGCCGATTTTAAGACCGTTTTAATAAGTACTCGCGAATAGAAATTTTTGATTTTTATGGGCCAGTGTTCCGGGATGCTAAAGTATGGAATCATTACTTGTTGCCAGAAAAATATCATAAAAGAAACAGCTAAAATGTAACAGCCAACAATCAGGAAACATTGAAGAGTCAAAAATCAAGTTAATCGAATAAATTGCCAACTGTGTCGAGACACAAGAAATTGTGTCAAAGGTCTAAAGGATACTGTAATCAGGAGTGCACCGAGGGGGTGGCTGACGTGCTTAGCCCCCCCCCCCCAAATTTCCTCAAATATTTTATTCGGAACCAAATTCGCAAGGGGTCTTATTAAAAAATAATTGTACGCTTAAAATAAATGTTTACTGAAATTACTTTCTTATGTGAGAATAAATTATTTCACATGACATCGTAAATTGCAAGGAGTTCAAGAGATTATTGGTTACAATCTGTAAGTTTAGCCCCCCCCCCCCAAGCGAAAATTCTGAGTGCGCCCCTGACTGTAATGGTATTACATTACTTCGTTATCTTTTATCTATATAAATGTCACCATTAATTAAACGTGCGGGGGTAATCAACGCCCCCTGCCACACGCCGAAAGCGGCTTGCAGAGTACATATGTAGATGTAATGAAGTAAGCCACTTCTCGGGCTATGCGGAATAGACAACTATGCTTGTAAAAGAATTTCTTCATTAAAAATAAAGCTAAAGAATTACCATTTTCCTTAAAATAACCCATGGTTCAGCGACTAAAACAGTCCCGATTTTACATAAAATATCAGTTGCGTTATTTTACGGTGAAGTATACGATTTGGGTACGCACTCTATGAAGCGCTAACTGGTCAGCCATTTTCTTATGCGGGAGTTTTAGGTGCGTGGAATCTTTTAACCCGCATTCTCAAGTGTTACTGCCGAAACAATTCCCGCACCAGCTTCTTTCGGCGATCGGCAAGACATCGTTCGAAAAAGCATCTCTTGGTGCATCTCTTAAAGATAAAAAAGAAAGCCGCCGTTTTCATTTCCAGAGCCAACCCCGCATCCAAACCGACGCAAAATTTTTCTGTCCTTTGGTATCCCTACCTACAGAGCAAGCAGGGAAGGAGAAAATCCCCACTCGATTTAATAAGTCTGGAAAAAATTTCTCTCTGGGACGGGATAGGAGAGAAGAGGCTAAAATGAAGGAGAAATAGAGAGAAGAACGAAGAGGGAAGGATATGGAAGGCGGACGGGATTTTATGGAAAATGAAAAATTTCTCTCCCATAAAGAGGGCGAAAGCCCTCCTCCTGCATCTCTTTTTTTATGTTATTCTCCCCAATCTACTCGACGGAAAGAGAGCAATGGTTTGACATTTGCATGGGACGGGAGAGGGCCGGAAGAGGAAGGTGAAGGGGTGGATTCTTCCCCTACGAGATGCTCCGCCGAGGATCTTTCCTTCGGACATTCCAAAGGATTCCATGAGTGAGGGATGTGATCCCTCCCCTTTCCTTGGGTCTATCCCTTCCACATCCATTTAAACTGCCGACAAACCTTCCTTGGCCCTGGACTTCCCTTCCTAGCAACCGTTCCCCTCGGTTACTCGGTGCTACGAGACGAGAACTGGCCTGTGTTCCCTGTGTTTCAGAGACTGAATAGGAGTTTTAACGGCGGACGGGATAATTTAATCCTCGGCTAACTGGGAGCCTAGCTTTAATCAGGATGTGGCGAACCCCACGGGAACCCTTTTCGGGAATCTTTTCCATTTTTCTTAATCGTCGGTGATTTAGAAAGAAATCGTCCCTTTCCGCCGGTGGTGATAATTTTCAAAAGCCCTTCCGACCTCCGAAGCTTAATTCTGAATCGAACTCTGAGGGTTTTTTATTGCGTATTACGCGCTGCGGTTTATTAAGGAAATTCTGATGAAGCTACCGAGCTTTCTCGGGAACGGTCAAATCACAAAACGCGCAGAATTCTTCTCTCAATCAGGAAAACGCGCAACTGATGCGAAAAATGTGTTAAGAATTATCCAAACCCGAAGACGAGAAGGTTGAAAATGATTAGTATAACTTACAATGCATACGGTTAACAGTATAAACCAGTTGTTTGTCTAGTTGCTAGTTTTATTACTTGCTTTCATTCACTGAAAGTGAGAGCAAACATTTTTCGTATCGTTGGATATTTTAATTTTTGTTCCCAGCAAATAGACCAGGGTACAGTAATATAATCCTTTCGCTGCGTATTTGGATTAGATGCAGCTTTAGAACTATGAACGTCAAATCGACTTTAGTCGATTGTCGCGGCAAAAGGGATAAGCAAGTTACCCAGTGAACTTGACTAGTCGAGAATTACAACAAAAGGGCACTTGTTATAATTTAAAGAGGTCCGTAAGTATGTAAGGAAAGTAGTAAAACTAATTTTGAGCTTTCAAATCCCCAAAAGATTCGTTATTTTGTATTACAATACCGTATGATATTAAATTCTTTAAAAAGCAATACTAAAGCTATTCGTAAAAACGTGGACACTTTGGAAGATTTTTAAGGCGTTAACTACATCTGAAATAAAAATTATTAGAATGGAAAACAAACTCAAAAGTTCGGTAGTAAGACTTCAGTAACTTGAGACATAAGGAGGAGGAAGCAATTATCTGGATAATATATACAGAATAGCTAATACTGGATGGACCTACCAACTCTCCCAAGGTATCAATATCGTAGAATCGAGGCCGACAACAGTTAAAGCCAAGTTATCCGCAATTAATCAATAAT
This sequence comes from Ladona fulva, assembly GCA_000376725.2. NCBI lineage: Eukaryota > Metazoa > Arthropoda > Insecta > Odonata > Libellulidae > Ladona > Ladona fulva. The sequence goes on from KZ308498.1 coordinate 1,648,892, forward strand.
TCAAACGTGCTGGTTACTTGCTTAATCGTCATCACTGTAAAGCATAAGAAGCACATAGTATTGAGTGCTGATTGAAAATAAACAAGAGCTCTTTTTTCCGTGAAAAGAAATCAATCACATCTCTGGCAAATGCAGAACAACTGGAAGGATATATAAGCATCGAAATGACAGCAATTTGTCCTCAGTGGAACAAATCATCCAATTTGCCCTATTGCGGGGAAAAAGTTGGCCCGCAATAAACTACTAGGAAAAGAATGACAACAAAACGGTCGAACAGCTGATTCCATACCCAAAGTCGGGAGAACCATCAATTTCTACTTTTTTTGAATTGCACAGGAGTGTTACCGCAACCCAGACTCCGAAGCAAGTCCTCCTCAACCTACTTTCTTCGAATGGACGAAAGAATCGCCAGGGGATAGGCCAACATACGCATTGCACACACACTCTTCCCAGTCTCCTCTCCCCGCCCTATCCCCTTATTTTTAATTTACCGCGGGAGAGAAAAGGGGGTCGTTTATATTTTAGGACCGTGGGTCAGTCAGTCAAGTCCTTACGGGCACCACAAAAAGGGCGAGAAAGAAATGATGAGGGAGAGGAGTTTAGTGGGAGAAGAGCTACGTATTTTCAAAGGATATTTGGCAGAAGAGGGGCGGAAAAGTGAGGCAAGGACGAAGGGAGTGAGCTTTAGGAAAGGAAGAAATACGAGCGTGGGTGGAAGAGACATCCCCCTCCTCGACAGTATGGGACTGTAAATCCACTCGTGGTGGGGGGAGAGTCTTAACATCGGACTCTCCTGCGACCCTTCTCTCCATGCCGCCAGACGTAGTCTCCTCATCTCTTCACGTCATGGACCTTCAAAGAGCCCGAAACAAAATCCCTTAGGCGTCTTCTTGGCCCCAGCCTCACCCTCCGACTCTCCCCTGCTCACTTCCTTTCGTCTCCGACACCCCCACATCTGTCACGGCAAAGAGAAGGGTGGTGCATTCATCCGGCGTTGTCCACGGCATTCTCTAACTTCTCTCTCCCAATGACAGCCGTGTGGAATGGGCGAGGGGATCCGTAGGGACCGTTCTCAAGGTGCTCTCTACGAATGAGCTACGCCTACGGATTCCTGTTTGTAGAACTGTGTAATGCCTGCTATTTATTAATTGCGAAGTTGCGTACTTGATTCTTCGTTAGTTCGTCGACACTCTTCACCAGGGGGTCTGGGTCTCACAGACTTTTTTTGTTTCAAGAGAATTTGAAATATTGATGAAATGTTGCCTTATTTATTTCGTAGGTCTACCGCAAACCTCCAATCGTGTGACAATTACAGTTAAGTTCCTAACATTGGACGAACACAGGCATCCATCAACTAATCGGGAAATTTTGGTTCACAACTTGTACCCGTTACCTAAATGTTGGAGCTCTAGCACGCCAACTACTCCGCCGCTGCGGTCAGAAAATTTCCTACTGAATTTATTATACTTTGATGGTATCTACAAGTATATGATGAATTAAGCTTCATGTACAGGATGATATAAATGTGAAATTTTCTTCTGTAACATCAGATTTAAGGTGAAAGGTGTTACAGCTATCGTTCAGTCTAATTTTTCATCTTTTCCTAGTGTAAAGAAAATTAAAATGGGCACTTACGTTACGGGGGTGCGCCATGACTGTCGAGGAAAAACACGAATCACAAATATTAGATTTTAATTTGTTCGTAAAATGTGTAATCTTATGGCATTTACAATGAGCATACTATAAAAATATTTTTAATAAGATTTTTATATATGTTTATTTATTATTTTTTCTAACGGCCAAGAAATATTGGGCATTCGGAAAATCTGATGGGGCTGCAATTATAAAAAAAATTGGTCAACTTCAAAGACGCCTATCTTGGATGAAACCATGCCCATAATGGTGTGAATTTAGCCAAATATTTTACCAATACATACACGGAGAATCGCAAAGAAGTAAAAGAAATAATTCCCGCTAAATTATAATTAATACTTTTACAATAGGTACAAAGATAGGTGTGATTATATCGTGCTGTGACGCCCAAAGGTCAGAATCTTGTTTGATTTGACCGGGATAAACTCTTTTAATGTTTTCCCAACAGATTCCAAAATTATTACATTAATCTTTATTTATGGAATTTGCATCGAGCTAGCTAAGTTTTTGGTAACGTATCCCCGATCAACCTACCTGCGCTGAGTTTGCTTGATACGTCTTAACACCTTCATTACTCTCACTTTAAGATACCTACTTGAGGGATTTATCTTGAATTGCACCTCCCATGGCAAGTTTCCATACTGCGTTTCAGTTTTTCAAGTACCTACTGTTACTATTATTAGCAGTTCAAAAATTCGAATAAAAACTATGATTCGTAATTTTATTCAACGGATCATGAAACTTTGCGTAACTGCTAATTGGGGTGAGGCTATTTTCGATGCTCAAGGATAATATTTATTGAATTCATCATTATTGAATAGGAAAGTTGGTACGCAATATAAAGACGCCCCTGGTCTCATCTATAGACATATGTTTTTAAATCATTAGATCTAAAACACTATTGCTGAGCATAACGCCTATTACATACCCTCTTCGAGATCGACGCTATGGAATGAGATATCAGAGGAAAAAAGAAGAAGACGGCGGAAGATGTTGTGGAGAAGCTATTATTTTTCTGGCAGATCAAGATTTATTCGTACCGAGTTCTTTTCGGAGAATCAAACGTCATCTGCAAAGTGCGCCTTTGCCCACTGACCGCCCCAAAAAACGGTTCCATTTGAATCTCCGGCTTTACTTTTTTCCTTGGGCATAAAGGGAAGGAATGAGGACGGTTACAGGATGGGAAGGTTCAAAAAGGGATACACATGGCAGAACGGGATGAAAAGATGATCTACGAAGGTGGTGGGGAGTCAAGAAGAGGGTTGGGGAGTATGTCACACGAAAGGGCAAGAAAGACGCAGAAATTCAGGAAAGGAAGATACATTCACAGAAGAAGAAGAGGAGAAGTTCCGAAGAAATTGGGTAAAGTATGGAAAATATTGACAGTTTCAGACACTGATCAAGGATGCAACCGCTTCTGGGCTCAACAATTTAATTTACGAAAACTGGCAAGAGTTAGAAATGCATCTAAGATTAAAGGATAAAAACTTAGAGCTATTTTACGTTCTCAAAAATAATATTAACTTCTATTTACGTCCCAGAAAAGGAAAATTCCTCAAACATACATTATTTTCAAACATATCCTTTGTCTCAGCGAACGAAGAAGATAGTACATGTTACAATTATAGGAAAAGAAAATTAAAATAAGAAATTTCTGAAGATTCTCTTAAAAATGCGCTAAATTAATATAAACTGCACTTTTCTTATGTTACTGGACAGGTAATTTTAAAGACTGATGGCGGAAACAGTGACGCATAGTGGTTCTTTATGGATCTTTGGATAGAGGTTGTCTTATTTAAAAGGTTAAAGAAGTCATGATCTCGCGACCTTGTGATTGGGCGGCAGCCAAGTGATGGTCGAATTTTGGTTTTCTAACAGATAAAATGATTTTCGTTTTTAAGCATAGATTACACAAATACATCCAAAAACTATTGTCTTCACAAATGCCAAATAGCCACTCTTATTAACATAATTATGGGTTGATGTAATCAGTTTTCCTCATATCGAATATGAACCTAGATGTAAAGATAATCATTATGCTTAATAATGACAAGAAGCTAGACTGCACAGCTATATGCAATAATACGTATTCGATGACAGGGGTGGATCTAAAAACTCTCCAAGGGGCGCGGTAGCATCCAAGGGGGGGAAGGCGGTTTAAGACAATTTCTTTTTAACAATGTATTTATCTCCAATTAACTTTTCAAATGCAATTTATCGTATTAATGTAGAAGGTGTATAGTGCCCATAAAAAAACCTCCGAAAACAAAATTTTAATTCAAGCTTTCGTCAGGTCATAGGCAAATTGCTATTGCTACAAAGTCATCAGCGGGTGGGCGATCCCCTAGATCTGCCAATCGACAAGGTTCTTAAAATATAAACTGAAAAAGGAAAGTTAAATCATTGTGCGAGTTGATGTCTATTTAGTGAGGCTACACAGTTTGGGGCAGTGATATCTACAAATAGTCTTAAAGAGGAAACGAAACTTCATGGAATTAGCAAGTTCGAAGATGAAGAAGGAATTTTTAATTTCTAATTTAGTGAAAATGTTCCCTGCCGCGAGACCTCTAAAAAATCTACGCTTCTACTATTTGTAAGTTTTACATATTCGAAGACAATAATTTGTTAGATACTTATCTGTTAAAGATTTGCTATGCACAAGCCAATTTGGTCAGTATTTACGAATTCGTAATAATAAATCTCTGGCACTAATTATTCTTAACGCAACCATCGTAAAATTGGAAATATTAGGGAATAGATCTCTGAGTTAATGAGTGCTACCACACTACTCTGTTAACCACATGGTCGACTTTCGTCAATTTCGTTGACGAAACGAACTGGTAGTAGTCAATAAACATTGCCGTGGAAGTTACGAAGTATTTTTTCTTTAAAGATGTGCGTGAAATTCCACGAATTCCCGCTCGACCATATTGATTTTGACTGTGATTTACAGTAAAAAAAGGCGAATAACCAAGAAAAAGATGTAATCATAGGACTACGACTATTATAACAATGTAAATCTTACGCATTCACTCTTTTCTAATGAAACATTTTCAGATAGAGTGATCGCTCACATTGCGAGGATTCTCTGCGATTTAAAGTCGGAATAAGAGGAACGCATCTTTTTCCCACTTCTTCACCCTAGTCATGAAAATCATACTCGAGAAAATAGAAAATGTCAACAATTAAGAGAAAGAGTTGGTTGAATATAGCATTAGCAAATAATGGAATGTATGAAATGAGAGTCGAAAATGTCAGGTATTGTTGCCGTTGACGGCCTCGAATCTGAAGCCGATACTGGAAACTCCACCCTGGTCTAGGGCCAGGGCCGGTTCCTGAAACTAGCAAATTGGTGGTACGGCATTACACCTGATGCACATACCTTAAATGAAAAACAATATTATAGTCTTAATTCTCTCCAATTAACTAGAGTAAGCTGTTATACTATAATACTGTAGGGTCGTTAAAAATGTAACGAATGAAATTTTATCTACATCTACATAAATACCCTGCAAGTCGCCTTTCGGCGTGTGGCAGGGGGTGTAAATAGCAAGTGTTCGAGTTACCTCTTTAAATTATTGTTGTCTCGGGAAGAATAAGTCCATAAAACGATTGTTCTTGCATCTACTTATCTTATTTTGCGCTCATCGTTAGATCGGCCGAAGTAGCCGTGGAATCGCAAAATACCGGTTAAGTTTTCCGCAGGTGTACTTTCTTTGAAGTTTTCAAGCTTTCGCAGTCTAGCTTCTTCCCCCCTTCCTTCGAGGATTCCTAAACTGCGTCTAAAAGCTTTATCGCAACACATTATTTTTTATTGTTGTATTTTTTAAGAAATCGTTTTGCCTACACGGTACACATTTCATCTGCTGGAACCCATATACTCACCGTATATACGAAGACCTGACTAAGGTGAAATAACATCTTCCTAACCTTTTCATCGCATCTACCTACAATGCCCTTTATTAAACCGAGTTTTTAGTCGCTTTACAGCAGGTTTTTCAGATGTGTGCGCTCCTGTCTAAGTCATTTGTAAGAGTGATTCCGAGATATTCAATATTCAATATCAAATTATTGCAAAGCTATTATGCATATACCAATTGCTTGTTTAGCAAAGTTTTCAAGGGCGCGATCACCCTATTACATCCCATTCTGGATCCGCCAATGCCCAATACTTAATGGAACAAGACTGCATATACTTATATTTTAATATTGAATCTGATCCCTTGAAAACAGTATTGGAACGAATGATGAAAGGGACGAATTATAGTAAAACTAGAAGATCTAGGTTAAAGTAAGCGGGACAGCTAATATTTAAATTAAGGTTAGGAATTGTGAGGGTTTGAAGTAATTGGCTGAGGACAGGATATTCTGGAAGGCTGGATAATACCAATCGTCAGACCCATGGTAACGATGGTTGGAAGAGTATGATTGCAGTAGGATTAGACCCGCATAAAATCCTAATCTAATCTCCAAAGGCTGCCCAAAAACTTACGAGTAGTAAGTGACAGTTATAGAGAGAAAGAAAAGGAAAAGCGGGCGATAAAAATGAGAGCTGGGAAGCAAACAATGTAAGAGAGAGATAGAGAGATGGAATGGAGAAGAGAGGAAAATCCTCATTGCACGATTCGAAAATTCGACGCGTCGGATTGGGCTCAGAGATCGTCCAATCCTTTGAAGCGAGATGGAGTGTTTTTGATCCCCGTATCGTGAAGTCGGCGGCTTCTTTGTAAGGGAACCCTTTTCGCGTTTCTTTCTTATCTTCATCCTCCATCTCTAGCGGAGGCAGCGCGGACGATAAACCCACTTTTGGTCTTCCCCTTTCACCATACCGCCCTCCAAGAGAAGGCTAGGTACACGCATTACAAGTCTCGCTGTAGAATAACATTCGCTAATTGTTTACAACCCAACATTCCACGAGAAGAAAGAAATGAGGAAAGAAGTAACCCATCGTGATATCTCTGAAAGATGATATTTTCTTCGTATGACTCGGTTCTCTTTATTTATTATGCTCTCAAAATATTTTTATAATCTCTTCCGGGATTATTCAGAGGTTAAATGCAAGTATGGTATCTCTACACTCGAGGAAGGGATGCAGTACCTAATACTGAAAATAACTGAAAAGTAAATTGTGATATTAAAATAAAGACAACCAGGATCATTCTCAGGTAAAATTCATAATTATCAGGAAATGAAATGTTTGTATGGAAAGATATTCGAAAAGATGAAACGGTAAGTAATACCTTTCCCATGAAAACTGTCAAGATAACAAATTGGTTGCATTAGTTTTATCACAAAAGAAAGAAATAATATTTTTTTAATTGAATATTGTATTTTGCAATTAATCGCCATGATCATTTTTCCTGGGCGTTTTTATACCACATTCGCTGAATAAACACTCATTAATTATAAAAATTACCTACTTTAATAGTTATTTAACCTTCATAGTATTCTAAGTACTGCATCAGAAATAACGAATAGATTTCTATTGAAATTCTTCTTCATTTGCCTATAATTTATAGAGGAAGAAATATAGTTGATATTCTTTTCAATTCCTTTTTTCGAAACAAAATTTGTTTTGTTCATTTGAAAAAGAAAAACACAGAAAATAATTCTTATTGCATTGAATTCGCAAAGAAAAAATGATGGACATATATTCGAATATGGCACGAAGTGACGAGAAAGGATAAAAGAATATAATGTACACAGCCAAGCAGGAGGGGAAGAAGCTCGAGGTCCGAAGAAATATCGCGAATTGTATAGCCATCTCTGTTGTTTGGTAATTGAATATTGCACGAGGGGCGCTTTTAGTTAACTTTTCAATTGAAAAGCCATAAATATTTTTGTTAGCAGCGGCGGGTGTATGCCAGTCGATTCGAGGTAAATTGTGAATTGCGGGCGAGCGTGACCCGACTGCCGCAGGAAATCATAATTGCGCCTGTGCCGAGAACATTTTTCCCTTCAAAGATAACTCTTCTTTCTCTTTATGAACTTTTTTTTCATAAACGAGAGGAATATTATTATAAGTATTTTTACGGAAGTCTTCGAGGGGTTCCACTGAGCCGTAATCTTCATTGAGAACCTCAATCGATTCCCGATCCACTAAGTAGCGTGCTCACTAATCCCTGAAATGGAATTGAATAAAGGACGTCTATCGGATCCGCATTAAGAAAATAAAGAGGAGTCTCATAATGTTAATTGATATAGCCCATTAAATATAAAATGGACGAATCTCTTTAATCCCCTTCGTATTAATCTGCTCGCATGGATTTATTGGCTTCGGAAGAGCAAGTGAATTTATTACTTACCCCACCCCCACTCTCTCTTTATTCGCGTAATTAATTGCATTATCCAAACCTAGTTAGACTTTGCTTTCCAAACAAGAACGATGCTGACAAAGCCAAACTTTTATTCCTGCGTTTTGAATGCCCAAAAAGCTTCTTAAGGCTTTCCATATTTTTTTAAAAACCCAACTTTTAATCGAGTTTCCCGCGCGATATCAAATGAGGCGGAAGCCTGTAGAAGGCGGAAAATTCGTTTTGTTTCCGCCAAATAACGCCAAGGCGGAGTTGCAACTCTCCCTGCCTTCCTTTACAATGGAATGCATTGTTTAAAGGTGTTTATTATCGTCCTTTTGGCGTTATTTAATGTCTTCATAGCGGCCTTTCATCCTTCCGTATCCATGCGCGAAACTTTTGCAAAACGGTCGTCCACGTTTCCATGGATGCGAATGTAATAAATAAACAGTTCTCGAACCAAAACGAAAACCTGAAAACTCTGGACTTTATCTGAAATCGAAATGGTCCGTCCGTTCCGGAGAATGATATTTTTTTACTGCCTTTCGGAAAAGTTTTGCTAAGGATTCCTTTGTAATTAGTTGGTCCATTGAAGTTTAAATGAGTCTTTGAGTTTGAGGGAGAATTTTAATTAATTTGATCGAGAAGGTTTCTCTCTCTCTAACACTTCGGCTTGCCCCCTTTGTTTTTATTCCCTCAAAGCGAAATATTCCTCCGTGGCAGAAATAGCCACTCCCATGCTCTCGCATTTTCCGACCGTAGGATGGATGATAATTACTTCTCAATGCGCTTTTTTATATTGAGATGTTTGCGCGGCCGAAATTTAAGGAATTGGAATGCTTCTCACACAAGTGTACATCTGCCAAAGGGAACAAATGCTGCAAATTTATGAAAATTATTTTATACGGTGTTTTATTAACTCACTGGCTATTTTTACAATAAGGCATAATTTTTTAAATAATGATTACTTATCCAGTTTATACGAAAATTTTATGATTGTATCCAGCTTGGTCAATCGGGTGTCATAATTATCATCTCATCTATTTACATGACTGTTTTTTAAATTTGAAATGTAAAACGAGCCAATAGAAATTTGAACCTTAATCTGTATTATTATAATATTATCGCGTAATCTTGTCCGGTAGTTTTGTGATTTATTTTTAATTTGTAACTTTTAAAAATGTAAAAACACATTAATATATATACATTATATATTTTTATTTTATTTATTCATATTCATTTTTTTTCTGTTTCCGAAACTATGCTTCTCTTTACCATCCTAATCACTAACATATCAGATATATTTCAGATAAATACTTATAAATAAATTCAACTCGACCAAACTGTACATCGAGGAAAGACATCTTAAGAAAAGAGATTGAAAAAATATCTCTGATCAACCTACCTTAATTCTAGTAATAGATATACACAGATATTTCATATTTACCTGTATAAACCATGAACAGCGCTAGTATTTTAAAATGGACCGATAACAATAAGCAAAATCAAAAGTTAAAGCAACTGAAGGAAAAAAACATTAAAGTGAATAAATCCGGCATTCGATGAAGACATCAAGTGTAAGTAAATAAGCTAATTGGATCATACTGAGTTGTTTTACTATATTTTCTATAATTTTTTGATAATAATGGATGTAAACAGTTTGATTTAAATATTAAATTGCATTGCAATGTTTGTAAAGTAAGAAGCTAAAGTAGAATTACAAGGTAATGAGGACCGAAGGTATAAACAAGAAGGTGCTTACCTTCCAAAGCAGGCTGATAGTAACGGCACAATGAACTGGCGTGTCTTTGGTTATGTTCGGGACGTAAGTTGCTTTGAGAAGAGGTTGAGGTTCACGAGATCGGCTTTCCATGACGCTCGCGAAGAAACATCCTGGTGGAGATGACGGAAGGTTTGCTGACCTAATAATCGCAGTGCAAGGCAAACTGATTAGGTTTGGAATAGACATTGGAGACACTAATATGTAAATATCTAAACGAATCCGTAAATATAATAAAGGTATAGATTATGAAATAATTAAGACTTAGTAAGTCGATTTTTTTAAGATTACAGGAAAATATTTTTTGAAAATTTCTAGACTCGTTAATTACCAATTAAAATTAACATGTTTGGATGCTTTTGAAATATATTTCTTATAATCGATATGAGAAATTAGTTGAAAGGTAGTAATAATTAGTAAAAGATATTTTAGTCCCAGCGTACCTAGGATTGTAGTTATGGTTAGGATAACTCTCAGTTATGTAGAAAGAATGGGTCTAGAAAATGTAGCAAGAAATAATATCTACCGACTTGCATAAATAATTGGACTCGGACACACTCTCATAAAAACTCAGAGGAGGTATCCTCAATATATTTTAACATAGTAATAAAATTATGAATATTTATCGGAACGTTGGGAAGACTTCTTCGAGCTCCTCAGCGGTATGCATTTTCCTTCTTTAAGGCTGTTGTTCTTAAATGAAGCAAACACTGTACCCCTATAGAGCATGCTCTATTCAATTTCAAATAACTTCCTTCAAACACAGTAATTTTTAAGGAAGACGTCTCTGCCGAATCTTTTGTTCAGTGACAGTGGAACACCGACTCTTGTAGCTTAATACCACTGTTACTCAAAGAAAGACCACGATCTACAGCTGAAGAATACAAGAACGCACAGCGTTTATTTTCGAATCCGCTCAGCCGAGAGCGAAATAGCATCATTGGCGGAAGTATTAGCATCCTTCAATGCGGCAGCCGCGGAACTTTTACAAACATCCATTACGAAAGGGAAATGCGGACTTACGCGTGCTGATAATCCATTCTTAAGGTAAACGAATATTCATGCCTTATTAAACCCTCGATTTCTCCCGCAAAGAAAAGTAGCCATTGAGGCCGGGATCCTTCAAGTGGACTCGAATAAAGAGGAAACGGAATAAAAACCTTTCCCTTGAATAGATTTACCAACAAGGGAAAAAATAATCGTCTCGCCAAAAATCCTCGTCGGCCCTCCCCTCGTCGCTAATCTTTTATAATGGCAGTCTTTTGAAGGATTACGGCATTAACCTCTGAGCGATAAACGGATTAAAAGCGACAATAGAGGCATCTGGATTTGTCGGATTCCTTCGGAGGGGAGGGGATTATTCCCTCTTCCTTTCGGCCGAGTTATGCAGCCCGCCGCTCCTCCCCCTCCGCCCCTTCTGCAGCGACAAGAAACTTTTCGCGAGACCGGAAACGGAGCCTCGCTGACCCGTTCCTTTTCACGAGCCCATATGCTCAAAGCAGTCTGCATCTCTTCCAACCCCTTTCCACAATCATAATGCACCCTTCCATTAGGTAATGGAATCGAATTAATCGCCTTTATCGCGGGGCTAACTTCGCGCAGAGAGCTTTTCGCCAGAACTCGCGAGAATTGCACCATAAGAGCCAAAAAAGAAACCGCGTGATTTCCCGTGATTCCCTTCCACCCGCTTATCCTAATATTTCTTCCTCTCTTACTTTTCCTCCCTCCTCCGGGTCGTCCCAAACTTTTGAACAGTCGTTCACCCTCACCTTTCTCCCGTCCTATTTGTCCTGCCCCTTCCTTCGCATTCCAACCCGAAGTTTAACCCTCCCCCCCTCCAACCCTCTTCAACTTTCCTCTCCTCAAAAACATCTCTTCTGCGAGCCTCTCTTCTCTCCAACTTCGTTCGGAAAGAGAAGAACCACCTCAGGAATACTTCACGTCACATCTCCCCCACTCTTCTTTCCTTTTACCTCTTACCCCCCTCTCAAAAAGTCCGTTCTTCTCTTCTCTCAGCGATCCCCAACCTTTTTATCCGCAACGTGTTCTGTAATTCTTCGAATCAGGCGCGCTTTTTAAGTTGACGTCGTTATCATTCGCTGGAGAATTTTTCTCGTCATTAAAGCAATCGGATACGTAGGGTATGATTCCCACCACCGCTGCTCCACCGCAAATTGATTCATACCACAGGGTTTTAAGCACTCTTTTATTTTCAACCCTATCAGGATCCATTATAGAGAATAGAAAATCATTAAAAGAAAATTTTCAGATGAATATAATACAATAGATGCAGTAATGAAAAGGAAAACGTTTGTACATACTTCAACTGTATCATTCTATTTTGAGGTTGCATTTCATACCGGTAGGAATAAAGAAGTGGGGTGAAAATCATATTATAACCGCATTGTTAACTCTTGTAGGCTTCTTACTATCACAAGTTTTCTCAGGCAAAGGAATATTTCGAATGAAGCACAGCTTACACCGATAGCGATATTTACCCTGCAAGCCATCGTTTGGGTCTCCGCAACACAGGGGGTTTATAACCACCAACATCCCAACATAGCCCTAAAGTCTGTTAGATTTAGATTTAGAAATTTACCCCGCGAGCCGCCGATTGGTGTATGGCAGGGGGTCTATCAACACCAAATATTCGTACCTAATCTATCCTGTTAGCCTCTAATTCTCCGAGGAAAAAACGACCGGAAGTAGCTATCTGTTCTAGCGACTATCTGTTAGCTTCTTTCTATCCTGGCAATCACTTACTTGTAACGCTTTGCTGTTTTCATTTGTAGATACTTTTACTATGGGCAGCGCTAATCGTCTTTTTAGGAGACTTGTAAGGCCAAGCTTAAGGAGTCATTGGGTTCAACAAATTGCATCCGACATGAGAATCCGTTCTGGGCAGAAGGATAGAATATTTGCAAATTTTACACGATTCTGTTAGAAACGTAGTTATTCTTCTAGAAATATGTAGTAATCTCCGGGATCCGTTGAAGAGAAACTCGGGTAACTCGCCGATCCGACAATGAGCGTAAAATAAGAGAAATTGATGCGAGGACAAGTCGTTTTAGGGACTCATTCTTTCCGCGAACGATACTCGATAACATTAAACAATAGAGGTAACTCGAACGCTTGCTGTTTACATCACCTGCCACAAGCCGAAAGGCGACTTGCAGGGTGTTTATGTAGATGTGGATGTATTTTTAAGGGTACTTTAATCTTGGAAAAAATCCTCTTACTACTGTATATTCTTACTAACATTCTTAAAGTTTAAAAGATTTAAAATAAAAGCATGGACGCGTTGGATTGTATTAAAATAAAACATGGAAAATTGGATTAGGGAAACGTATGGAAGGGAAAAATTATGGTTTTTGGAAAAATGGTTGATTTTGCTTCCGCTCTTTCAGTATACGTCTATAAGACCTTAGGCCGCCTGCAAGAATGATGGAAGAGGTTTAATATGCAATTATCATATTTAGTGTCCTTGAAAGCATCACATTCTTCTGGAGATTTCTTCTCGTACAAATAGTAAATTTACAAATTGAATTTATTTACGTAAATGTTCGCTGCTATGAATTGTATCCAAAGCAAATACAACGAACCTATTAAGTAATTGTCTGAAACATTATTAAGAACTATTAAAAAATAACTTTGTTGCCACCACGATCGAGCCCTACAACTTGAGTTTTTCACTAGGGAATCTGTCATTGAATGCAATTACTAATTTTAATTTCAACGAATTCTATCTTCAGTTCCCGCTGTACATATCTTGTGTGATCTTTTACTCGAGGGTAGGTTTCATTTGCATCATTGATAATAATGGAGGAAACTGGTGTAAATTGGATATCTTTATCAGTATAAACATCTAAAACATAGCCTACGACTTTTCCGACACAAAAATACACCTTCTGAGAACGGGTTTCGCTTAGCGCACAACTTTACAGGAGCGCTGCTACCGCGCTAGCCGAGGAATTACCGCTCTCGCTACCCTCTCCATCCCTTTCCTGCCTTCAAAATACTCCCCCCTCGACCCTCTTTTCATTTGGTCCCTTACCTCCCCCTTTCCCAACATGACCCTGCTCAGGACTTCCTTTCTCTTCCAAAGTCCACCTTGCTCTCATTGTTGCTGTGGGGTTCCTTCTTCCTGCACCCACCCACTCCTAGCCCCTCTAAAACCTACGGAAAAGAAACCCATACTGCCTTTACAATCCATCCTCTTCCAACCATTCCTTTTCTTCTCGGGCTTGAAAAACCTTCCCTTCCGAGAAGAAACCAACCCATACTGGAAAATGACCGTGGATTCACCGCCGCCATTGCTTACCCTCTCCCCGTTCCTTTTCCTGGTAGGAATCTCTCTTTTTTTCCTTCCATCCCAGTGTCCTCCTTCCCAGACCTCCCTGCAAGGTTGCCTCCACCGAAAAACTCCCTTTTTCCCTTCCCCTGCGCAACCTTCTATCCCATCGCCTAACCAGAGAGAACCCTTTTGGCCCATTCCGGATCGTTGTTATGCACGCTCACCCAGTGCCATTCTATGGTCCTGTATGTGCGTTTGGGATTACCGTCCCCCCCTCCGTAAACCTTCTGCTGAGTCGTTCTTCCTTTCCATGACTTTCCCTGTAAATGTTATTTCTTCCGGGGTTCCTTATTTATTTTTCGGCCTGCTTCCCGGAATGGAAAATAGGGTTACACTTTCTTCTCAGTGTCTGTCTGCGCGACTGTTTGTCCTCCTTGGATTTGCATTTACATCGTTACCTAGCGAGTTGCCCATTGGAACTTGGCCTGGCCGTCTTATTCATTGTATCCGGAGATTGTCGGTGGAAACTGTAGACTAAAATTATTGGATTGCTTGGAGGACATGATGGCATCCGTAAAATAAGAAGTATTGCCAGTAGAATTGTCGGTTATTATTACTGAGGTTTCGAAGATGGTTACACAGACATAATTCCTACACGAAGCTCCTTGTTGAAAAAACTGAAAAATGATCGGTACTCCTCCCCTTTCATTCACTAAATTTTACTTCCTGAAGCCGTAAAGTCCCCAAACAAGCTGTGAGTTAGTCAGCATGGCTACCCTACTTTTATTTGTTGCAATACAAGCTTTAATTACAGTATCCAAGATTTATACGACTCCTATTGTGCTAAATATATTGTCTCGCTCATTCCATTGAGAGTCAGATTGACTGAATGCATTTCTTTTTACCTTTTGGTTATACGTTTACTAGTTCGTTATTTTCAACTTTTCGAAATTTCATAGTCCTCCTAATTGGCTTACATATTCTTAATGATGTAAAGCTACGAACGTACGAGCGTTTATTCTCATCTTAAATTTGACAAATTATTCGATCAAAGGCAAACATTTCAACTTAAAAAATTTTGGCAATCATTGGTGCGTAACTTTTCAGTATGACGTTCGGTCAACATGACTCGTGATTGAATTTTTATATGCTGGTGGAAATTGGGTCTAAGGCTGATTACCACCGCAACCTTTATCCTTTCTTAAAACGATTTAAAAATTGATTTGGGAACTTCCTTAAGATTTTTCTTCTCCACAAAAGTGCTGCAGCGAAATGAACTTGAATATTACTTTATCGTACTTTATCGATCCACTTCGTACCATTTAGATTCGTTCAACATTTATTTCGTAAAGATTTTTCATTTTTAATGCCCAGCTTTTACAGGCTTTTGCAGAAATAAACTATGGTTTGAGAGCATATAATAGTTAGGTTCGCACATTGGGTAATTGGCTGCCTGGTTCAAGACGTTTTTATGACTCTTTTCTATTGGGTTTTGCATTTTGTGGAAGGGAATACCTCAGCGAATTATTGCCCCCATCCAGTTGGCACTTGGGTGCAGCTCTGATTACAAATATGTCTAAAAAACGATTATCAGTTGTAACGACCACTTTTCTTTTACAAGACTTCCTCCTCTATCGCAGTATGGTAGTATTCGCAGCATTGAGATCTCTGAAAATGTCTCAAATTAATCCTAAGCTTTAATTTACAATTTTCAAAAGAAATCTTACTAAATTTGATCTAGTTTCTTTTTGAAGGCCATAAGCTATGATCAAAAAATATTTTATTCAACAATATTAATTAAAAAATTATTTATACATATATCAGTTGCAATTTTCGTCACTGTGTCTAACTATTAAAAATTAAGCCTTCAATTGTGAACCTAATTTTAGGAAATAAACTATGTGAGCTGCTAATTAATAGTCTCTAATCTTTCTGCGATAGCCTATTAATGCTGAGATCCTAGATTAGAAGTCTGATCAAGTCATAGATGATTGTTTGTATTCTTTATTCTTATAATTATTTCTTATTCTTATAGTTACATTATTATTATTCTTATAGTTGTGTATTCCAATAAACCAATACCCATCGTCTACTCTACGATCAGTTGTCGAAGTACAGAAAGGTAAATAAATTATCACCGTCATCATTCTACTTTTTCAGGAAGAATTTTAGTTATTTTTACATCTGTTTACGCTATAGATGCGTACTCGATATGAGGGGACAGTATCTAAGTCTTAATTGCTAAATCATTTTCTTTTGGATTAAATTTCATGACACTTCTAGTCAATTACTATTACAAAACGCTTTTTTTTATAAGAAAACCATTCGTTATTCGTTATTCCAATGGCAATTTCAGTAATATAGATCGCAGAAGTTTAAGCGATTGCAATTTAATTGAACATTTCGTCACTGTTACACTTAGTTGTAAAATTTTATCATTATTTTAGTTTGAGGCATTCGTATCACTTTCTGATTCTCTTGGACTGATAGACCGAGTAATACAGTGCCCTGGGGCTGTTGCCTCGCTTGCAGAACCCGGCCTTGCCAGCCGGGTTCTGCAAGCCATACAGTAACTTTCAAGTTGAAAATGTACAACCAGCAATAAGTCTTAAGAATTTTATCGACCTGTCAATATTACCAGCTACTTTACCTTGAAATTTAACTCCGGAAGAAAACATCTCGACAACTACCATTGAAAGACTTGCATTGGACGTCCCAAGAACAGTTTGAGTTTAGCTTCCTTCTCTCTAGTTTCCTTTTCTTCGCTCCTTGCTTCGTTTCCGTCCCTCATCCTTTCCCTTCCTACCCTTTCGTCGATTTAGGACCGAAGGCCGTAAACAGACTGCGTTCCTCCTCTTTTCATTCGATCGTGTCTCGTCTCCTTTCCTTTCGAGGAGAGCAAAAGAGCCTTAAATTTCGACGCGGAGTAATGCTTCGACTGCATCGATTATTTGGAACTCTCTTTTGGGAATGTATCTGCATTGAAATGTGGCGAGTAAAACCGGACTGGAACCTGCTCGTCTACGTTTTGGATGAGGCAACCGGCGAGAATAATGTAAGGAAAATTCCTTTTGAATGCGAGGATGATGCGAGGGCAAAAGAGATCTTGTCTCCGTCGTTGCAGATAGTTATCTCCGTTAAACGAAATACGTTGCTGAATTTTATACACTGGGTACAACAACAGCACACGCTGGACGATAACACAAAACTGGTATTTGTAAGTGGAAACGACCGGAGAACAGTCAAATAAAGGACTCTGTGGAAGGAAACCCCTCCGTGGATCTGATCCTTTGTCCATTAAGATGAAATGACCAACACTTTTTGAAAGCCAGTAAATATTCTCTATGACTAGAATATAAATTTTCGAACATTGCATATTTACTCTGTGAGGAAGGGTTCTGCATTAGAAAGGCAATTTTACGTGGAAAAGTCGATCAATCGCCTTGAATTGATCCCTGAACTTCTTTCAGCAAAAGGGAAAGCGTTATTAAGGAATCCAGAGAAAATTACTATTACGAATGAGGATATCTCTCTTAATAATTATATAAAGTGTTTTATCCCTTAATTTTAAAAATAACGATTCCGGATTAGTACCGGTTTCAGATGTGTGGCCGCAATGAAAAGGCAGTGGACACTACTACGTTTAATAATTCGTATTTTTACTGCAAAATAAAATGTTCTTCATTTCCAAATTTTACAGCTGAAATCAATCATGCTTTTCTCTGATAATAACCTGACGCCTCGTTGGTATGCTTACTGCCTGAAGCTTCCGCTACTGAAGGTAGCCAAAAGCATTGGGTTCGAATCACCAAGGGGCCACAATGGTAACCAATAATCGGTAATAAACTGTGAAGTTACCCGAATGGACTGGTATCAGGCTCCTTGCCGTGACGAGGAAGTCAATGCGCTAACCATGTGTCATCCACTGTACAGTATTCCCCTGGGTCAGATCCTACCATTTCGCAGGAATAGAATTTATTTTAACTTGCCTTTTCAAGTTATGCTACGAAATTCAGATTTTCATGAGCAAATCAGAAATGATTTGGCTACGCCGAGGTTCCGAGTTTAAATCCTGTTTAGGGTAAGGTTTTTCTGTTTGCGTTTAAGTGCTTAACTGAACTTCGCTTCAAGTCTTTAAGTGCCTTACGGTCTTCCTGCAAGAGGAAGCTTGCTTTTACATAACTTTTTCCTGCATCCCAAGATGGAGTTCGGAAATGTGAAAACGGGATCTTTAAGGTAGAATCAAGAATAGTCGCCCTATGAAACATTCCGCTGGTAATCCTAAATCAGTAAATAAATTATTCCATAGTTCTAACGCATTATTTGTGACAAATATATGGAAATTTTATCTTCCTACACTATTTACTTTGCGATCACTTTCTTTTCGTTTCGATTTACGAAAAATGTACGAGTCAAGTAATTTTAATAGTCATTGAATATGTGTAGTTCATTCACTACGTAAAATCATAATGGCACTTAACGCTGTTTCTAATCTTTCTTAATTATAATATTTACAACGAAATTTGGGATATTAAAATAGGAATATAAACTCCGCGTAAAATCAAGTTGAAAGCGAATCTCGTGGACTTCTTGTAACAGAAATTATGGAAAACAAATTTTTCCCAGATAAAGAAAATCATATTTTTGGCACAGGTAAGTCGTTTTACTTGATCAAGAAAGTTTTAGAGAAAATCAGTGGTGGATAAAATCATCATTCGATGGGACTCCCGATAACCATATGGACAACGCGTTCGCCTTTGGTCAAAGCGGCCCCGGGTTCGATTTCCGGTGGGAACCCATTTGCGAAATGACCTCAACTGTCGAACCACTTTTAACAGTACTACGTGTACTACTATATCCTTTGATTAGGGCTGAAGATTTCCGACAAATATTCGGCAAAATATTTACAACTCGTTTGCATGTGTAACACCTGCCCCCTCTAAGATTTTGCTGAAGCCCACCGGCTGAGAACAAAAGTTCTTGATCGCCACCGCGATGCACTCGAAAAAATTCGAATTATTTATTGGCCACACCTCGTAAGAAACTGAATGGGAACACTGATCTTCGGAGAGGTTGAAGACCGATGCTGATGGATTCTTGATGCATACACCTTTTTTTGAAAACGGCGATCAAAATGCTTCTGGAGATCGAATTCGTTTGTCGGACGATATACTTGCTTATGTATGAGTCGCCATTTAATTCTGCTTCGAGTCGGTTTTCCGACTGGAATTAGCATACTAGCACCGGCTATTTCTCAAGGATTTGATTTCGAGGGCTACGTAACGCATTTGCATTTCGAATCTTCTCCGGAAAGAGTATACGTATTTACCTGGGGAATCACCTCGGTCGACATTGACATATTTACCTTCCGGGGGACCCGTTTTGCATTTTCGCGTTTAATATGCGCGTTCTCCCATTAATATTTACTCGCTTCTGCCAAGAGTTGCCTGCGGTCCGACTCGTCTTTCGCAGATGGCGTAGCTCTAGAGGGGTTATTGACGCTGGTGCGTGTCACGATTTGCTAGGCGAATTACGCACCGCTCTGCGAAAGAAATTAGAGGGGATTATTTCTTCCACGGGAGAGTGAGAACTGTTCGTGCGTATCACTTATCTAGCTCACAGCTCGCCGTAGATGTTCTATATGAGGACAAATAAACTACGAGGAAGGCATGTTACATTTCATTGGTGCTTCTTGCATTCCATAATGTTGCCATATCTTGATGAACGGAATGATTTTCAATTGTCTTTTTATGCAGAGTAATATGCATCTTACATTTACTTTAGTCTCACCTTTATTGAGGGATATGATGATATGATAAACACTGAAGTATGAGTGTCGCTGAATATGTCATAGATTTAGGCCACTGATTACTGAGGGATGTATTAAGTGTTAATCATAGGGTCATTGTGCTGCAACTAGGTGGCCTTGATCCATTTCTAGAATTTTGGTTCATCGAGAAAAAATAAGTAAACTACCTCACTCCTCATCTTGCTTAATAAGCCCCATTCCCTCTACAGCGCTTTTGGTTGGCAATGATGTAGGGTTCGAGGCTTAAACCGGCCTTCGAGCTTATTATTTTACGGACGAGGTATTTATGAAATCATCAAGGAAAAGGTATTTTAAGGTTCGTCCGATAAGTGTCACTGAAATACATGTTTAGCGCATTACTTCTATTTAGTTATATTAATAACAATCACATGAATAGTATTGGAAGGAAATGGCAATGTACCAAACAAATTTTGTCTTTCCATATACCCTTAGTAAGGTACTCATGGACCATACATTCAATTTTCCTAGCTAAAATTATATATCATTTACTAGTTCTCCACCTCTCGGGAGGTTTTTGTACTACAAAATCCCCCAATGTGCCAAATATCTTTACGTCTTGATAGCTAACTTCTCTCTGAAGGTAATTCAACTATATATGTACATATTCCTATCACTTTCTCTCTATGTTCTCCCTTGCAACCTATATTCAACTGCTTCATTTAGAAACCTACTTCTTCTCCTCAACATCTGATTCATCAATTTCCTCTACCACCGTTTTACTTCTTCAATTAAAACCCTTTCTCCTATTATCTTCACAAGCAACTGCTTGATTTACTTTTATCAGTTCAATTTACTCCTTCTCTTCTACGCAACACTCGCGTCTCAAATCTTTGAATGTCTTCTTTTTAAAAACCCCCGCTTCACATCTAAGCTTAAAAACAATCCAGACAAAGGATTTTACTGATATTTTCCCGATTCACTTTTCAAGGTCTATCGCGATCAGTTCTTTTCGCTCTATGAACTACCTATTCTATTAAGGGTTAGATGTAAGAAGAGACTTGTCAGTCTCAATCTCGCCCTGAATAAAGTCCTTTATTATTATTATTCTATTGCTCCAGTCTATCTTGACTGTTAAGATAGCATTCTTTCCGTCTGTAAATCTCTCAAATCTAGCTTTTCCGACGTTTATTTTCATTCAAAACCTATTGATTTAGAAAGTGGCGTTGATGTCCAAGTATATAGGAACTTGAATCATTTAATATCCCAGTATATTACCGTTTTAATGTCAAAGATGGTCCCGCGATTTATTCCCTAAGGTCCTTACAGTGAAACAGGAAGTGCCATGAAGATGTTTTTTGGTTCAGGCTATGAACCATAGGTGAAGATGAGGCTAGAAATAGAAGTGAGGGTTTAACAAGATTAGCAAGTACCTTCTACGCAAACGTAGAAGAGATTTGACGTACGTACCTATTGCTACCTCTGAAGGTTAAATCACGAAAGAATAATTAGAAACACAGATTAGAGGACGAATCTATTAAGAGGTTTTACCTATTAGCAGATAAACAGCAAAGGTGAACAAACAGCAAAATTAGATAGATTGATTTGTTAAGTCCATGGCTGCAATTTACATTTCATTTCGTAGTTTTTTACATATTTGTTGAAGATTGATACTTAATCGAAAAATAAATTTCCAATAGTAATGAGATTATATTACCGTCGATAATAATAATAAAATAATTTTTCATTTTGTAGTATAGTTCACTCCGGAGTCGTTAATTTAGTAAATGTAAGATTAAATATGTACCGTCAATTTTAGTGCACTAGCCCTTTTATTACCGTTATAGATTTCCTTATTGTGCTGACTCCATTGAATAAAAATTATTTTAGTATTTCATTCCTTCGTTGAGTTTACATCTCACCCTGAGAATAAAGTATCTTAGAGGGTGACCTTGTCCGTCATTTTCTAGAATGACACACCGAGCGGAAAGAGACAAAATATCGAAATTAACGCCCACAGGACCCGAGTATTCGAGCAAGAAGACTGGGGATCGATCGCAAAAAAGCCGGACCCCTCTTGGATAGGAGAAATTGCGTACATTCCTCCGTTTTCATCGACCAACAAACCCTCCGTCGCTCGCCAATGCAGCAAAAAAGTTAATCCCCCTTGCAGTTTTGCCAACTCTAATCCCATGCCATAGAAAAAAACCTGGCCGACGCTAGGGAGAATCCAAGACGACGAGGAAATATCTAGGGGGAAAATGATAGAGGAAGGAGGTAGGGATACAAAGCGAAACAGGTCCCTTTAAGGAGGACGAGGAGAGGTGAGAGGGCTTCGGTATGATTTACGGCCATGATTTATGCGGCAAAACGTTACGCAAGGACCTTCCGGCAATAGAATTACGCACCAAGTGAGATTCTTTCCCCCTCATCCCACGTACGCACGGTGCTGCAGCCATGGGAGGAGCTGAAGACGCCGCGCCTCCCTCTGTCACTTTCATGTTGCTTGACCGGCGCCCCTTTCGCCTCGCAAAAAGAGTGACCCAACGGCTGACCGGTTGTACAAGGTTGTCCCGCTTCCCACCTCCAACACCATCTTCTTCCTTTCTCTCTCTCCCCTGTTCATGCACGTGTTTCACACGTGATTAAGGTGAATTTGGAGTCGCACTCCTACACAATTAAAGATTCCGCCGGTCACGATTTATTTCTCGCTTGATTACGTAATCAACCGCTCGTAAATGCAACACGGGAAACTGTATCAGAACCGGATGAGTATTGTGGAGAGTTGATGAATAGAAAGAAAAAGAAATGTTCGGAATCGGACTTGAAATGTTGCGGTGGTTGTCGAGATCGATAGATAAGAATTAAAGATATATCACCTCGCAGATTTTCACAAAGCTAAATAACTAAGTTTTATATAAATAAAAATAATAATTCTAATACGAAGAAGGGCAAACTACCCCACTCATCATCTTGTCTAGTAAGCCTTATTCCCTCTCCCGAGTTTCTTGTAGATAGTGCTGGATGGATTGAGGATCCAATCAACCTTCAAGCTCGCTTTACTAACAGGAATTGTAATGGAAATTATCTTTTCAGTCTTCCTCAAACATAAGCATATTACCAATTCTCTTATTTTGTATGAACGTAGGGAACTTGATAATTAGAAAAGTACTTGTTCGTTCCGTGGATAATTTATGATTGCACAGACTTGCCTATAGAGATTCTCAGCCATTGCCTAATCCTCCGACGCGTTAAGTATATTTCTTGGTCCAACATAAAAAAGTATTGAAATTTATTACATTAGTAATGGCTCATTCAGGACGTTCACCGCAATTTCTCTAGAAGAAATCTCGATTCCTTGTCGAATTCGTGCAAGAAATTAAAGCGCTTTTTCAAATTTTCAACACCTATCGAATTTAAATGTGGACGATTGGAAGAGGTCATTGCAATGATGTAAAGTTTACACTTGGAGGGATAGAACTTTATGCATACATGTGAAAATACACCAGGTTAAACTCCTCATGCTGTACAAGAAGATGGAGAAAGTATTTTCTTGTTGTCTTGTGAGCAATATGACTTCTCAAAGCGACTATATATGGCAAATATTCCTATGAGATGTCAAAGTTGTCAGGCGGTAAAAATAACAAGGGGGAGTCACACTTTATGCCACTTATTCTAGCTTTAAGAAAACTTCATGATTAGAATGTGCATATTTAAGAGAGTAATGATCGACAGGCGACCCATGTAAACTTCAAGGTTCAGTGGAGCTGCCACAAAATTAGTACGAGAAAAGAGCTCCGTACTAATTAAAGACTGATTGGTAAAATACTATTGCTGATTTATAATATCTTACTATGTTTTGACATCACACAATGGCACTTAATTGAGCGTTTCGAAGATTAACTAAGCATTACTACGTATCCGACTGCTTTTACGCAAAAGCTTTTTCATTATACAACTTTTTTAGAAACTGATTATAAAACCAAAGGCGGATCTACACTTTGACCTTTCGCAAGGGTAAAGGTGGGGTCACATGCTGACTTAGCCTTTACAGTTAAAAGAGGAAACTGAAAATTAATATATGCAAATCATTTTCAAATATTTGCTGAAAGCGAAAATCGTTATTTATTAAAACAGAAGCAACAAAAGTTATAAAAATATGATAATTAAAACATGTTTTTTACCAAGTTTACGATAATCTAGGAAATTGTGCTTTCCTTTCGTTTAGTAAACATAGAATTCCGAAATACTAAAAAAAGAGATATAGGCGAATGAAATATTATTATATTCTTCATACGCATATTTGATCTCGCTTGGGACATTCGGTGAAACATTCGTCTATCATCAAACGATATTCTTTGTTTTAAAATCTTAATTGTTCTTTTAAATTCAAAGCATTTCTGCAAATATCAAAATATGCTGTTGCGTTAAGTCTTTTCGATTAATAACTATTGGTCATGGGCTCCCGATAGCCAAGTGGGCAACGCGTTCAACTTCTGTGAAAGCGGTCCTGGGTTCGATTTCCGGTGGGTGTCTACGTGCGAAATGACCTAAGCTGACGAAGCACTTTTAACAATACTACTACTACTACTATTGGTAATTTTCACGTTACATGGAAATGATTAATTTACTTTCCTCGCTTTCCGATGAACTTTGTTAGAAAAACCGAGGACTTATACATAACGTGATTAATTTTATCATCTTCTAAAATGAATTTATTTTGGCATGTTCTCGAAATATCCCTTGATTGAAGAAGAGCTAGAATTTTAGTACAATGATCGACTCTCATGAATCCAGGATGAATAGCTGAGTTTCAGGTAAGTAATGGAAAATAGAAATCATCGAAGTATTTTTCTCTTTATCTTCTTCCTTTTACCGAACAAAAAGCTTGCCATTGCCAAAATTTGATTGGTTGATATCTTATTACAATTCAGTTGTCTTTTCAGATACTGAAATATTTTCTAAATAAATAAATTTAATCTAGTAGTTCGAAAAGATACTCCATTGACGTTTCGAATAAAGAATTTGCCAAAAATGTATATACCTGTAACTAATTAATTATTATTAAAATTAAATAATTTCTTAGTATTTAAACTTAGGAATGGCGGCTTATCTAGTTTACTAAGCCCTCATTGTATTTTTCTTTCCACCCTAAGAGAATTCGCGAGATTACAGCGAGAACGGATGGCTATTACTGGTCTCTTTTCTCTAATAGTAATAGGAATACTAGTCAGGTAGCTTTTTAATGGGTTGGCGTTTTCACAGCTCCTGCTATACGCCATATGGCGGCTTGCGGGGTACTAATGTAAATGTAAAGATGAAAATATTAGACGAAACGGTGTGCAGGAAAGTATGCCTCCACGCTAGTTGAAAGATTATGTTCGCATACATAGTATAGTAGCTACATAGTATAATATGGTAACAATATACTATAATTATAGTAACAACATGTTGACCGAATACTCAATACCGAATGCTCACCTCAGTCAATATAAATTACTCTGAAGATTCTAAGATTCTACTCCAACTTTAACAACCATTTCATGATGGATGATCCATTCCATTAAATTTCCGTAAAAACATTAACTGACAAGCAATTTCTAGAAATGGAGTGAAATTCATGTATTCACCTCGTGTCATTAATTTTAAAACAAAGGTTTTCAAAACTTCAGTTTCATGCCGGAAATATTCTTAGAAAGTTACGGAGGATATTGCTGTAGAATCGTTTGGCCCAGAATTTGTAAGCCTATTATTATCTTAAAATGGGTTTGAATTCGTTGTTGAACAATTTCTCATCTAATCAGAATGTTAAAAAAACATATTTATACACCCAACGACTGTAGGGAACTTATAGGAAGTGACCTAGTGGTACAAAACATTAAAATAAGAAATTATAATTATAACAAATAACTTCCACTTCGAGAGATTTTTATAAACGCACAAACAGCGATTTAGGAGGTACTGCTGCAAAATCCTGTGTAATAGACTCGATGTATTTGGTCGATATGGGTAAACTTATCCGCATACTTCGTAGAGTGGCAATGATAACTAAAACAGAACTTTGAATTGAATTTCGGGGAAACTTTTGTTTTGAAGTTCCCGTTTAAATTAATATTGAGTTTACGCACCCAAAACTCCTCTTCATTCAGTTCGATTACTCAGCCATAATTCGGAACTGATTGACACACCGGAGTTCGGCATGAGCGCGACACACTCGAGTAATCAATCGAAAGTGCCAATCTCCTTGGAACATTTCTACCTCAGACATCTCATTCTCCTTCGGAAATCTCATTTCAAAACTCTACGGGGCTAATAAAAGGAGGTGACTTCGCTTAGGACACTTTTTATGTACATCCTCCAGGATTCCATTCACTTGCTAATGCCATTATGAAGAATTATCGTGGGAACCAGCTCGCAGACAGGGTCGGCCTCCTTTTTCACTCCAGATACTGAATTCGGAAAGAAATAACCTCAAGACGGGCCGAAAAAGGGTCAACCCAATCGCTTGCACTTATCACGGGACCGGTTCAATCGGAAAATTTCAACCTGGGAAATTCACAAAGGAAAGTGAAGGCCCGAGAGGGACAACCACCTGGGGTAGAAAATCCCGCATTCTATGGTCACAGGATGGTGCATTAACCCCGTACAAAACCTCCATTAGCCTCCAGCGACCGTGGTGCAGCTTCCTCGGCGGCAACAATGAACCAAGGCGCCTCCTTCAAGACGGCGTCCGGTCACGCGGAACTCCTTTTCATATAGCTTTCGTCCGCAAGAAAAGAGAGAAAAACTTTTCCTATTCAAAGAGGAACTTCCCTTTTTCTAAGGTGCACAGCTCGAATTTTCCGTCCGGCCAACTCCGCATTTTTCAAGTTCAGCGCCGTCAGACAGGATCGGCTCCGAAGACCGTGGTCACGGGTTCGAATCTCACCCTCGGGAAAGAAGTTGCAAGTTGGAACAAAGGCTTGTTTGCTTTAGCATAAATACGGAACTTTCAGATACATTTATTAGTGTAATAGTACTTTGGGAACGGGTACTACGGTTTTAAAGCTTGTTTGCTTTCGCTATTCCGGTCTTTTTCGCTTCATTTACATTTACATAAATACCCAGCAAACCGCCGTATGGCGTATGGCAGGGGGTGTTAATACACCAAAGACCCTAATTATTCATCCTGTCTGTAAAAAGAGACCAATAATAACTATCCGCTTCTTTCTAATGGATGTAGGCAAAACTACAAAGGCTATGGAAGCCATGATGAGATGATTTTTTTTTCGGGAATGCAGCGTTGGTCAATTAACACGACGACATTTCGCCAGCGATGCTGTTGACTTCTTCATGTCGGAAGTTCCTATGGAATGTTTCCAAAGGAGCATTTTCATTGGAAGGATATCGTGCACTCAAAGACATAACTCCGATTCTTGTTTTGAACCATGTAATTGCTATAGAAAGTTTCCATAGGAACATTTTACGGATTCTGAGGTTTCCCCGTCTAAATTGACAATGCGAAACTAGAATTCTACTTATATTACGTATTGAACGAAACGCTTCCAAAAATTTGAAAACGATTTGATCATCAATAGCTCCTTTGAAAAATAATTCAAAATTACACTATTAATTCAATTCGTGGCTTAGATTCTTTCAATGCCATGTATAATTTAAAATGGAATATCTTCGAGCCAAAGAAATAAAAATGAACACTGAATAAGATAAGACGTTTTGAAATATAATTTAATGATGAAGGTATTGAGCCCGGTATTATACATAATGTGAACATAAAATGTACTACAACGAAAGTCCACTTTAGAACCCAGTATAATGCTGTTTTGTTGGAGTCAAAGTAAAAATTATAATTAATCTCCAAGCTAATCCATCATATATATATATATAGAAGATTATGTACGATCTTTACTTTAACTCAAACAAAACCTTGTAATACTGGGACAAGAGTGATCATAAGTTATAGACCAGTTTAAGTATACATAATACCGGGCCTTAAAAGAACAACATTTATTCAAACAACTAGTAGATAGAAATACCATGGTAACAATATTTTATCAAAGCTTAGTATGCACCCCCTAAAGAAACTGCGCTCAAAGGTCAATGTATTCAAATCTAAATCAAATGTATTTTCAAAAAGAAGAAATATGATTTTAATCGAAATTTCAGTATCGGTGATTATATCTGCTCTTTTTTAGCCTCTCATTCGGGGATGGATAGAGGTTAGGGTATGGCTATTGTTTTATGCATTCAAAATTAATGTAGCTAAAGTTAAAGAGTTATATTGTATTCAGTGCAAATAATCGCGGATAATAATGATTATATTAATTCATTTTGGTTTAATTATGTTCTGTACTCTTAAATGCCGAGGTTTCTAATGTGATGAAAAAAATTAGCAAAGATTTGAGAACTATTCCATTTTCCTATAAAAAATACGCACTTATATTAACTCATTATTAGGCTAAAAATTTTGATTTTAAGCGAAGATAACCTGTTTAATATCTCATATACTTTTCAAGTCATAATTTATAGCTAACAGAACGGCTTGACGTAAAAAATATTGACGGCGCCTTTAAGGATAAACAGTAGAAGTTAAGAAATGAAGGGTCACTTTTCCTGAAGTTGAACCACAGTTCTATTTAAATGGAAATAAATCGGCGAAGCCCCATTCTTTCTTCTCCCCCTAACCTTCGCCTTCTCATCTAAGAGAGGGCGAAGATAACTAATGATCTCAGCATGAGGGCCGGCTTCAGACCAGAGGCAACCGCCACAGAGCGCAAAGATCAGTAAAACGTCAATACTAGAATATCGAGAAAATGATGAACGTCTCCGACAACGATCATAGAAAATTCAAACGTTCACCGAGTCAGTTATAGATGGCTTGACTTCACCGTTCAGTAACATTAAGTTTTTAAACGAGTTAACTTGTATAGGTTGTTGTAATGACATTTTTTTACTCTGTCAACATTTCGTAACGATGCGGAGTAGTTATATTCTCTGTATTTAATAAATAACCACTTAATCCCAATACCAGTTGGAATAATGGCCCCCCACCTGGGAGACATTTATCCGATAATGAATAAGTTACAATTTTAAAAATTAAATACTAAAGACAAATACGACTGAATTCGCATTTCGACAAGAACGATATCGATAACTCGAATGACTGCTGTGGCGAATTGGGGTAGCGCGATAATATTCTATGCCGTGTTTGTAATTAAGTAGGCAAGTCAGAAAGGGGAGTTTGACAATCAAGGCGGTCTGTAAGCAAAATATTTTGCTTCAGGGCGTACCATTGCCAGATCCAAACGGTTCACCCCTTTGATGATTTTGCAAAGTAAGCGATTTGCTTATGGCTTGGCGAGGAGTATAAATTAACAAGTTATGACGAAGAGTATCTTAGATATATTTACATCTATTGGAATTTTCACGTGGAAATATATAAATTAAGGACCAATAAGAATAAATAAGAATACATAATGTCTATTAAGATAGACATTTAAGGAATAAGCAGTCCTTATCAAGCTAGACCCGATGCAGGGACTTACTAGGGTTGGAATATCTTGGCACCAAGCCGTCGCAATTCGGGCACATATAATCAACTTCTATAACTCAAATTCCGTTCGAATGAAACCACCCTTAGAAGCCTGTCTTCAAATTTGACGTTAGTTCCTCCTCATGTATAAATATAAATCCTCCTAGAATCCTACCCTCAGACTTGACCCTTGCCCACCTCCCTCCTACCACACCACCTCCTTACATCGTATGACCTCAACGTTGGCTGAGTTTAAAGATGGTGGTCAGATCAATCGATCACCCTTTACAGCGAGTCCTGGGAAGGTGGGCCCTCGCGGGGGAGGGGTGTTTGAGTTAGAGAGAGAGAGAGGAGTAAACGTAGGAGAAACGGAGTTTCCTTGTGTTGGGACAAGCTGGGGTCGTGAATAAAGGAAATTCATTAATCATTTACGGCCTCTCCCTTTGCCTTCCTCGTCCCACCTATCAGCTAGCGCGTGTGTGTGTGCTACGCGGGAGTGTGTATGTCTACGGTACGTTACATGCGTGCCGCGAGGCCTCTAACTTACCCACTCCTCCATCGGAGCCTTCGATGCGAGAGGTGCGTTCCTTTTTTCCCGAATCCCTCGTGGTATTTACATGTCGGGAGCACGGGTTTCCGTTCGAGAGGATATTAGCGAGCGGACCGGCGCGAGATGGAAGGAAAACTCGGAGAAAAAGGAATTTCGGAGACGAAGCTGTCGATATTTCTCAGAAGCCTGCGAAGCTTTGAAAAATTTGCGAACTTTTCGACCGATAAAATTTCCTCACGTATATGGCTTTGGCCGAATGAATTCCAGGGCTACAAACTAAGAGAATATCCACGTTGGGAATGGTTTCCACCTAGAATTATGGTGAGTATGATGTATTTCTCTCCAACATAATTTCGTATACGAAATCATGAATCAAAACATTGATTTTAATACGTTTAATTTTTAAGTACCAAATCTTTCAAGTTTAATTTTAGTTACAGACGAGCTGAAGACTAGGGTGATGTATGTATGTGTATATGAATAACATGGAAATTAAGGGCGAAATCAGATTTATATTTTAATATAATAATTCAAATCCAAGAGATCCTAGAAAGACCCTGAACCTAACATTGCACCCATACAGCTACCTCTAATGTGCATAAAAAGAAAAAAAAGGTACATTAAAACCTCTCGAATATATCTAGCTATTCGTCTTCTCAAATTGGAATTTAAGAAAATTTAGGATAAGGATCAAAATGAAAAATAGTAAATAACAACTAGGTGATTTACACTTTCCGTTCAATTATTTCATAACGCAGTGATAAGTGAGTAATTCTGAAACGTATGATGGGGATATTCGACTACTTACATTCTTGTTTTCTTTGTTCTCTACTGTGTTCCTTTTGATCTCATAACTCATTTCTTGCCCTTTTCTAGATACCGATTTGATTAGGAGATTTACGTCTCGGTTTCCATCGAAACAATATCCCTTGAGATAGCCGTAATTATGTATAATACGTCATTCTTTCTTTTCCCATATCCGGAAATCTAACTGCCCTCCTCAAAGCCTTCGGAGCCGCCATCGATTTTCCTTCCGTTTGGTTTCTGCATTCTTTTCTAATTTAAAGGTCGTGGATAAAACCTTATAAAAATTCGATACGGAACTTTGGGGCGGCTCACGTGATCTTAACGATCGGATATCGAAGGAAAACCTTTCTTTCCAACTCCTAAATTAAAGTTCATATCATGTTTGACGGAATAATTTCAGGGAAAACAAACTTATTATTGATAACGCTTCTTAAAATACACTGCTGAGACCGCTGATTTCATTTCGACAACAAATACCGAGGAGTGTTTCGTGAGGGAATGAAAGAAGCATTGTGTACGGTGTTAAACTTTATCCTAGTCTGAGAATTGGTGAATAATGTTACCGCAGCCAGTGCTAAAATCCTTCCCTATTCATTCTCATCTTTAGCCAGAAATGTCCTGATTTGATTACTGCCGCAAGTTTAATTTCCTCGAAACGCAGATTCTGAAACAATACCAACAGAATAGCTCGTATTTCTTATCTTTGAAACGCGAGCGAGCGTTCAAATCAAAGAAAGAGGTCGGAGAAAAAGGAATTTGTGTTATTGTAAATTGCCTCCGCGGCCCGATATCAACAGTATCAGGGTTTGTGGCGAGATTGGGAACAACTTTCCAGAATTTCGGCCCGAACTGCTGAAATTACTTTTCATATTCCCATGAGAATTTCCGAGGATAGCGGACTACCGTAGGCGCTCTCTCATAACTTTTCTCGAGAATGAAAAATATTACGATTGTTAAATAAACTAAGGACGGAATAGCCGTCGTTTTGCTTTTGCCTCCTGTAAAAATATGAAACTGAATAAAAATAAGACGTGAGAGGAAACACCCGAAGTCCGGAAATATCATTGGCAATTTTTCATCGCGAATTTGAGAAAATTACGCTTGTATTTCGACAGAATTCATTTTCGGAGCATGTTCTTCGGGGAAAACAATGGATTGTTAACATTTAACGATTAGGAACGTAATTTAATGCCGAGATAAGATACTGAATGGATTCAACTTTTCTATGAAAATTGTATAATGCATCGGTGGTTGAAAGTCGACTGCAATCGATACATCGATCGCTGAGATATATTTGGGCGATCGAGTCATCAAAAAATCTAAGATAGGGTATCCTGTCATACAAACCCATATCCACACATACAAACCCGATCCTAAGTGAATTGTGCTGGCTTTATTACACCCGGGCGGAATAGAAAGAACCATAGCACACGATATTTAATAATCAGACGCTATCAGACCCTGCGCACCAGACCTACACCCCATCGCCAAATATTCTGAGTGCCCCTATGAACCCATGAGTTCCGAACCAAATAATAATTGCGACAGAAGTTGATTGCAAAGAAGTGAGGAATAATAGCTTCATATAACATTATAGTGAAATATTTACCTCATTAGATCTAAAGCAAATATTTTAGCTGCGAAATATTAATTACAGACTATATATAATGTTATTTTTGGTTTACTATATTTTCTATAATTTAATCTCACGAGAAAAATGGTAGAGAATACCATTTAATTTTAATGACACGTGTCTTTATAGCGAACGTATGTGCAAGAAACCGATTAAAGAGTGTATGTGTGTGATGCAGATTCGATAAAAATGCAAAATATGGTTCGAAGATATGGATATAATTTTGGTTTGATTTATCCAAAGTTTGCCTATGTAGATCGATATCAAACAACCGGTTTCGAATGCGGTCGCAATGAGGGGTGCATAGGAACATTTAAATCGGATAACTCTGCAATCTTTGGTAACTTAGTAAATAATGCAACATTAAATCAGATTTAAAGAAAATATCAAAAATGAACATACCTAAGATGCGCTAACAATCACTTTGGTAAAATTTTCACTCACTATAAGGGAAATTTATATAATAGTTGTGTTATTACATCCTGTTTTAGATATTACAGAATTTCACCATATATCGGTAGTTAATAATCATTACCGTATTTTTAGGTAGATAACCCGCATTTTATATATACGAAAAATATAGAAAAATTATAAAAATAATAGTGCGTGATATACAACGGAAAATCTCGTTTCATTGAATATCATGAATATTGAACTCGGAAACAAATGAAAAAACAACACACGTCATATATCGCGGAAGTCACGGAGTATATACTCACGTACTAGGACAATTTTATTTCAACCAACATATTGTAAATGTTAACGTAATCAAATAATTCCATTCAAAATACAAGAGTAATTATCATAAATAATACAGCGGTGAAAAATATTCTTGTCAACATAATAACAATTTTGAAATGCGCGTTATCAATGCATTTTATCACAGAAGAAAATTTTGAAATGCGTGTTATCTATACATTATCACAGGGAAGAGATTTTTAAAATGCGTGTTATCTAGTAGGTCCGTGTTATTTACCAGAAAATACGGTAGTATTAATTTAAAAAATCCTAATAACATGTAGCTATGTCAAACTCGCTTTTAGGAAGAAAAAGATGTGTCATTCCTCATAAAATTTTATTTTTTCGAACCATTTCACCAGGAAGAACCTAAATTGACTTTCTTCCCTACCTACTTTACTACTTCTCTACTTACACTGCTACTGCAACGGATTTTTTTCAGATCACAGTATTTTATTGGATAGGAAAAGAAGAGGTGACCGCTGTTTCGCTTCAAAGATGTGCTGGTTTATCGCTAATTTATTTTCGTATATAGTTCATTACATATTGATTGGCCAGCAATACATTTCGCCCTCACAACGTTCGATGTTGAGTTTGTTTCGAGGAATCAAATTTAAGCCGATGGAGTTCTAGGACATTTTTGGTAGAAATCCAGTTGGTATATCGGTAATAATTTCGATTTGATTTAAATACTATATTATCACACCAATTGAAAATTAGTGCGTCAAAATCGCGATATTTTAAATATATAGTCAAAAGTAATTTTCCTGCATGTTCAGTGTTTGACAGCTAACTGGCACTAAATATAATTTCGATTGAATTAAAAAGACTTTATCTTCAACCATAAAGGAAACCGCCAAAGAAAAATGCCCGTAGCCAAAAGAACGAATTAACCGGAAAATTAACTTTTACAACTAAATACATACATTTCTGTGAAATATAAGCATATAACTCTCGCAGATGTATGGCAAAATGAAGTGAGGAAACAGCTGTGCAATGATAGCTGACGTCATGATTTCCAATGCAAGAATCCTTACATACGCAACGCAATTTCCCTTTCGGCTTTCGGCTCATTTCATATTTCCGCCTGACAACTCTTTTGTTCACGTCCATTGGCCATTCCGGTTTTTTGGTAGGCAACTCACATTTCTTTCCATTTCTTCCACTTCTGCACCGCACTAATTGAGCTGTAACAGAACGCTCGGCGTTTTCTATTTGTTTCTTCCAGCAAAAGGGTAATATAGCAATACTGCGTTTTCAATCACTGCAGCTGCTAATCTGTAATTGCTCTTCCCAGCAATTCCAATTTCATCATGTATTTTTGGAAAGATGATTCCGCTCTAACGACTGAACTAGCCCTTCCGGACATTTCAATGCTCATTTCGTGGACACCGCGCCGTCTTTTTGCCAATTAAACGAAAAAGCTGGTCTGATGACATTCCTTCGTTGTTACGGTCACCAACGATCTTGAGAAATTCGCCCTTTTAAAAAACCAAAATGAAGGAAATTCTTCCATTACTACTCCTACTAATATGCGCAGATATTCTCAGAATTAAATTAAATTTTATTTTTAGTCCTTAAAACTGGTTCATATAAAATTTTGGAATCTTAGCTATTANAATACCGATCGTACTTGTTGCACATATTTTTTTGTTTTATTATACATGAAAACATCTTAATTTATTTCTTTTTAATCATACAAAAAATTTGAAGAAAAGTAAATCTCTGACTAATCTGGCTCGCCCAGCAACTTCCACTAACTTAAATAGTCCCCTTCTCATAAAGTTTGGGGGTCCCTGAGTTTGAGGAATGTTTTCTCGGTTATTTCGAAAATGCAACTTTTTATTCTTCCATTCATTAAAATACCTAGATTTGTAAAGATAATCATCATATTTGGTACATTCAATGGTTAAAACTGTAACCTATGTCAATCATGAAAAATTTTATGATTTACCCTCGAGATTTATCTCATAAACTCTCCACTTCTTTTGATATTTGACGAATACTTTGCACTTATTACACTAAAATTACTAAAGAGGTTGCAAATCATTTTTCAGTTACTTTTAAATAAACCTAACGAAACGAGGAGGATAATTATTCTCTTTTGTTTAAGCGCCAAAGTAACTAATGTAGCAAAAGCTTATCAATTCCAAAAGAAATCATTGCAGACACTTGTTATGTAGAATATGAAAGGGTGAAATAAAATCTCTATGTGAAAACAAAAGATAAGCTATTTATTTTGCTAAATTATTTTGGTTATAAAAACAATCGAATTTCTCGTGAGTGGGTAAATTTAAATAACCGAGGTTTAAAGTACTCCAAAGATAAACGACTGCAATTTCTGCAAAATTCAATATTTTATATTTAGATATTTATGGGAGAATATGAGATAAACATAAGGAAATTGCAGTAAATCACCGGATCATTAGGTTAAATTCTCAGGGATTGTACATGCATTGTTTATACTTTACATTAAGTTTTATTCCCATAAACATCCGTTTAAGATACATATAGTGATAGTAATAGTGCTCCTGAATTATGGATAAATGACTTAGAGAACATTTCCCGCTGTATTACAGAGTGCTTCATCATATATTTTCAAATGTTACTGTTGACGAACACTAAACATAGTGGACATCAATCCAATTTCCATCGATTCTTTTCTTGTAAAGGAAAAGCCACACAGTTTATAATTTAAACTTCCGCTTGCAATTAACAATATTTAATGCTTTAATAATTGAAGGAGAGGAGTTATCATATTCATTACTCATATCAGTTCAGTGTATGAAATGCATTTACTTCCCGGAAATAAGTCATTCGGAAGCTGAAAAGGAAAAGATAGCTCTCATTGATGAAAACAAAACCATCTGAAATGTCGGGCGAATTTTGTGTGAAAGTTAATGGGAGAGATGAATGACACCAGAAGGAAAAGTTGGAATAAGAAACAAAATTTTGTGCCGCTTCCATCATAGGACTAAAAATAACTGAAAAGACAAAAGCATGAGACGTGAGGAATCGCGGGGTGAATACAAGAGGTGCCAGGTTGAATGTCCCTTTGCATATGAACTTTCTAAAACACTACAATTACACACCATGAAAATAGGAAGAAAAAGGAACTCAGGTACAATCCAGCTCCTTGTGGTAATTGTAATTACATCAATGATTACTCCAAGGAAGACTTGGAGATTTCAGAGATGAATTTCTTTGAATCACAATAAAATTTAGCTCAAAGATTATTATCTCTAAGTTCTTGATAACAGAAGCACAATATATATTTGACATTTGAACGCCTATCGTCATTATATGGCCGTGGCGGATAAAACATTTAAAAAATAACACAACAGTTATTTGGCCGCTTATTGGTAGATATTTCATGCATATTCTCACACAAGTGCCATAAAAAATATATTGCTTCCGCAACAACATTAATTTAATTAGTTATCACGAAAGATATTCTATTAGATAGATTAGCTAAAAATTATGAAATGGAAACATAATAAGAAGCACAGTGTTTATCGCTTGAATTTTTATGTACACAATGAGATGTGAGCTCTTATGAAAACATTTCCACGTGAATCGCGCAAATTTTACTGCTCTTATTTATCAGCCAACATGGACTACGGGACAACATCCATTTTCCGGAAATCAAACAAACCTTACTTTTGAAATTTTAATCGATTAAGAATTCGAAAAACAATCGTCGACCGAGTTGCGACCAAGGAGGCCCAAAACAAAGAAAAACCGCCTCTAAATAAAAAAGAAACCTTAGGAACGAATATTAAAAAGCCGGAGATCATACGATAACAGCAGATGCGGCCTGAGGAGGGAAAAATCGCGGAAAAATAATAAACGAGAAAGAAACGGATCGCGCGGAAAGGAATTCTTTGCCCGCGAAGCTGAACGGGCTTTGGAACAAAGGGGAAGAGAAAATGAGAGCGAAGGGTTTGGGAGGGATCAAGGAAGAAGAAGAACCGGAAAAAATGCGAGAAAAAACGGGAAACCCCGAATTTCGGGCGATAAACACTCCATCTATCCATTTCCATTTGCAATCAAAACAAGAGGACTTTTGTGAAAAAATTACGGGAGGTGGATAAAAAAGGATGCGAGGGGAACGAATCAGATTTCACATGAAACGGAAGACGAGATGCGATGACGACCTCGGCGGCCACACGCGCGCGCCGGATGGTAAAAACGACAAAAAAGAAGAAATTCACTTACTCGAAAACGGGGAAAGAATAAAATATAACGAGGGACGTAAATCGTACCGGAATAACAGTCTCGTTTTGTGTCGCGCGTTTGTGTTCGAATGTGAGTGTGTGCGCGCCGAATCTCCCACCGGCACCGCGGCGAAGACTCTCGTTCGGAAACCCGACGGAAAACAATTCCGAATAATTACTGCTCGCTCCTTTTATTCCCGGGCGAAAAATTTTTGCTATTGATTTCTATTAATCTCCGCCTCTTAATTTAGGCGGTGGTCCCCGGCTGGCTGTCCGAACGAGGCGAAGGGGGAGAATTTCACTCTTATTTAGGCGGTGGTCCCCCTCTCGACGTTAAAGCAATTGCGGCTCCATTAATAACGACTTTGGAGAACTCCTCGATGTCTTCCACGGCGAGGCCACTGCAAGATGGATGCAAGACGATGCGTCAATGTTTCCTATCCCTTTACCCTTAGACTCTTCTATTCCTTTCCGATTTAACTGTCTGAAGTCATCTGCCTGAAGGATGGTTAGACCTTCAATCTCCAAACCGTTAGCAACCAAAATGTTTGGAGATATATGAGGTTTACTAAGTAAGATGAGGAGTGAAGTAGGTTGAACTTGCATTCCCCAATGACCTAGAATGCTGCGAGTGGAGTAAGTGATGCAGAGTAACATTTTTATGAAAAACGGTTTTTAAAATTAAAATGAAAAGGATAACATAGGGATAAAAGGAGTATAGTAGGAGTAAAGAGTATAGGAGTAATAGAATCGATCTCCTTTCCTACCGACAAAGCTGAAGTAGGACCACTCGGGTATATAATGAAAAATACCGCATTACATCTCGTCTCAGGCGACAGAATGGATAGGTACGTTCCAGTATATAATAATGATGAATCGCGTGGTTAAATGAAAATTTGCATTAAGCATGACATAAATTGAAAAATCAATTCGGTTTTTGATACTTCTTAATTTGAAGTATTTCATGAAATAAGATGTAAATCATGGGTAATACATTTGGACGTGAGAGGGGTTGCAAGATCTTGCTTCATCCAATCCTTCGCGAATGAAACCAAGGTAAACCGAACTTCGTAAAAATGCGATTCTCGATTGATGAGATCACGATTATAATTCGTTAAAATGATATTATCAATTAAATCATTCAATTTTAATATAATAATTCAAATCCAAGAGATCCTAGAAAGACCCTGAACCTAACATTGCACCCATACAGCTACCTCTAATGTGCATAAAAAGAAAAAAAAGGTACATTAAAACCTCTCGAATATATCTAGCTATTCGTCTTCTCAAATTGGAATTTAAGAAAATTTAGGATAAGGATCAAAATGAAAAATAGTAAATAACAACTAGGTGATTTACACTTTCCGTTCAATTATTTCATAACGCAGTGATAAGTGAGTAATTCTGAAACGTATGATGGGGATATTCGACTACTTACATTCTTGTTTTCTTTGTTCTCTACTGTGTTCCTTTTGATCTCATAACTCATTTCTTGCCCTTTTCTAGATACCGATTTGATTAGGAGATTTACGTCTCGGTTTCCATCGAAACAATATCCCTTGAGATAGCCGTAATTATGTATAATACGTCATTCTTTCTTTTCCCATATCCGGAAATCTAACTGCCCTCCTCAAAGCCTTCGGAGCCGCCATCGATTTTCCTTCCGTTTGGTTTCTGCATTCTTTTCTAATTTAAAGGTCGTGGATAAAACCTTATAAAAATTCGATACGGAACTTTGGGGCGGCTCACGTGATCTTAACGATCGGATATCGAAGGAAAACCTTTCTTTCCAACTCCTAAATTAAAGTTCATATCATGTTTGACGGAATAATTTCAGGGAAAACAAACTTATTATTGATAACGCTTCTTAAAATACACTGCTGAGACCGCTGATTTCATTTCGACAACAAATACCGAGGAGTGTTTCGTGAGGGAATGAAAGAAGCATTGTGTACGGTGTTAAACTTTATCCTAGTCTGAGAATTGGTGAATAATGTTACCGCAGCCAGTGCTAAAATCCTTCCCTATTCATTCTCATCTTTAGCCAGAAATGTCCTGATTTGATTACTGCCGCAAGTTTAATTTCCTCGAAACGCAGATTCTGAAACAATACCAACAGAATAGCTCGTATTTCTTATCTTTGAAACGCGAGCGAGCGTTCAAATCAAAGAAAGAGGTCGGAGAAAAAGGAATTTGTGTTATTGTAAATTGCCTCCGCGGCCCGATATCAACAGTATCAGGGTTTGTGGCGAGATTGGGAACAACTTTCCAGAATTTCGGCCCGAACTGCTGAAATTACTTTTCATATTCCCATGAGAATTTCCGAGGATAGCGGACTACCGTAGGCGCTCTCTCATAACTTTTCTCGAGAATGAAAAATATTACGATTGTTAAATAAACTAAGGACGGAATAGCCGTCGTTTTGCTTTTGCCTCCTGTAAAAATATGAAACTGAATAAAAATAAGACGTGAGAGGAAACACCCGAAGTCCGGAAATATCATTGGCAATTTTTCATCGCGAATTTGAGAAAATTACGCTTGTATTTCGACAGAATTCATTTTCGGAGCATGTTCTTCGGGGAAAACAATGGATTGTTAACATTTAACGATTAGGAACGTAATTTAATGCCGAGATAAGATACTGAATGGATTCAACTTTTCTATGAAAATTGTATAATGCATCGGTGGTTGAAAGTCGACTGCAATCGATACATCGATCGCTGAGATATATTTGGGCGATCGAGTCATCAAAAAATCTAAGATAGGGTATCCTGTCATACAAACCCATATCCACACATACAAACCCGATCCTAAGTGAATTGTGCTGGCTTTATTACACCCGGGCGGAATAGAAAGAACCATAGCACACGATATTTAATAATCAGACGCTATCAGACCCTGCGCACCAGACCTACACCCCATCGCCAAATATTCTGAGTGCCCCTATGAACCCATGAGTTCCGAACCAAATAATAATTGCGACAGAAGTTGATTGCAAAGAAGTGAGGAATAATAGCTTCATATAACATTATAGTGAAATATTTACCTCATTAGATCTAAAGCAAATATTTTAGCTGCGAAATATTAATTACAGACTATATATAATGTTATTTTTGGTTTACTATATTTTCTATAATTTAATCTCACGAGAAAAATGGTAGAGAATACCATTTAATTTTAATGACACGTGTCTTTATAGCGAACGTATGTGCAAGAAACCGATTAAAGAGTGTATGTGTGTGATGCAGATTCGATAAAAATGCAAAATATGGTTCGAAGATATGGATATAATTTTGGTTTGATTTATCCAAAGTTTGCCTATGTAGATCGATATCAAACAACCGGTTTCGAATGCGGTCGCAATGAGGGGTGCATAGGAACATTTAAATCGGATAACTCTGCAATCTTTGGTAACTTAGTAAATAATGCAACATTAAATCAGATTTAAAGAAAATATCAAAAATGAACATACCTAAGATGCGCTAACAATCACTTTGGTAAAATTTTCACTCACT
Source organism: Ladona fulva (assembly GCA_000376725.2). Taxonomy (NCBI): domain Eukaryota; kingdom Metazoa; phylum Arthropoda; class Insecta; order Odonata; family Libellulidae; genus Ladona; species Ladona fulva. The sequence continues at coordinate 1,689,668 of KZ308498.1, forward strand.
ATAAGGGAAATTTATATAATAGTTGTGTTATTACATCCTGTTTTAGATATTACAGAATTTCACCATATATCGGTAGTTAATAATCATTACCGTATTTTTAGGTAGATAACCCGCATTTTATATATACGAAAAATATAGAAAAATTATAAAAATAATAGTGCGTGATATACAACGGAAAATCTCGTTTCATTGAATATCATGAATATTGAACTCGGAAACAAATGAAAAAACAACACACGTCATATATCGCGGAAGTCACGGAGTATATACTCACGTACTAGGACAATTTTATTTCAACCAACATATTGTAAATGTTAACGTAATCAAATAATTCCATTCAAAATACAAGAGTAATTATCATAAATAATACAGCGGTGAAAAATATTCTTGTCAACATAATAACAATTTTGAAATGCGCGTTATCAATGCATTTTATCACAGAAGAAAATTTTGAAATGCGTGTTATCTATACATTATCACAGGGAAGAGATTTTTAAAATGCGTGTTATCTAGTAGGTCCGTGTTATTTACCAGAAAATACGGTAGTATTAATTTAAAAAATCCTAATAACATGTAGCTATGTCAAACTCGCTTTTAGGAAGAAAAAGATGTGTCATTCCTCATAAAATTTTATTTTTTCGAACCATTTCACCAGGAAGAACCTAAATTGACTTTCTTCCCTACCTACTTTACTACTTCTCTACTTACACTGCTACTGCAACGGATTTTTTTCAGATCACAGTATTTTATTGGATAGGAAAAGAAGAGGTGACCGCTGTTTCGCTTCAAAGATGTGCTGGTTTATCGCTAATTTATTTTCGTATATAGTTCATTACATATTGATTGGCCAGCAATACATTTCGCCCTCACAACGTTCGATGTTGAGTTTGTTTCGAGGAATCAAATTTAAGCCGATGGAGTTCTAGGACATTTTTGGTAGAAATCCAGTTGGTATATCGGTAATAATTTCGATTTGATTTAAATACTATATTATCACACCAATTGAAAATTAGTGCGTCAAAATCGCGATATTTTAAATATATAGTCAAAAGTAATTTTCCTGCATGTTCAGTGTTTGACAGCTAACTGGCACTAAATATAATTTCGATTGAATTAAAAAGACTTTATCTTCAACCATAAAGGAAACCGCCAAAGAAAAATGCCCGTAGCCAAAAGAACGAATTAACCGGAAAATTAACTTTTACAACTAAATACATACATTTCTGTGAAATATAAGCATATAACTCTCGCAGATGTATGGCAAAATGAAGTGAGGAAACAGCTGTGCAATGATAGCTGACGTCATGATTTCCAATGCAAGAATCCTTACATACGCAACGCAATTTCCCTTTCGGCTTTCGGCTCATTTCATATTTCCGCCTGACAACTCTTTTGTTCACGTCCATTGGCCATTCCGGTTTTTTGGTAGGCAACTCACATTTCTTTCCATTTCTTCCACTTCTGCACCGCACTAATTGAGCTGTAACAGAACGCTCGGCGTTTTCTATTTGTTTCTTCCAGCAAAAGGGTAATATAGCAATACTGCGTTTTCAATCACTGCAGCTGCTAATCTGTAATTGCTCTTCCCAGCAATTCCAATTTCATCATGTATTTTTGGAAAGATGATTCCGCTCTAACGACTGAACTAGCCCTTCCGGACATTTCAATGCTCATTTCGTGGACACCGCGCCGTCTTTTTGCCAATTAAACGAAAAAGCTGGTCTGATGACATTCCTTCGTTGTTACGGTCACCAACGATCTTGAGAAATTCGCCCTTTTAAAAAACCAAAATGAAGGAAATTCTTCCATTACTACTCCTACTAATATGCGCAGATATTCTCAGAATTAAA